>JANJYP010145624.1:0-10201 GCA_024605115.1 Rastrelliger brachysoma
TTTTTTTTTTTTGTTTTTTTACCCATATGATGGATTCACATCTTCTTTGTGAGAAGCCATATTATGTCCGAGTATTTCCTGGACTCTTAAATTGCCGCTTGATGACAACACATTTTGAGGACTGCACACCTGAGTACGCACACACTGCTAGTAACGAATGGTGTCTGTGTTAGTGGTGTTAACATTACTGGATCCCAGAACAGAACATTCATTTCCAATATAATTTCTGTAGCCATAGCCTCATAGCATCCAATCAAATTCAGAGGCTGATCAAAGGGACCTGCTATTAACGGGACACTACACAGCAGGAACATGAATGGTATTGGTGGTAATGGAATTTGAAACCTTCTATTTTATTGGAAGAGAACATTATCTCTTTTTTATTGGACCCAGTAGTTTAATTTATCAACAACTCATTGTGATGGGGCTGGTGTTTTCAGTATCATCTTGCAGCTCAGTGCTTACCATTGAGGTTTTTAACTTTTATTTTATTTTTTTATTGTAAGTTGGAGTTGCACTAAGTCACAACGGGCCATTTGCTACCTCAGTGTCCTATTTTTTTTTTTTTCAACAGTTAGGTTATTGCATTATCCATCAGTAAAGGATGAGTGTTCTTCTTCTTTTCATGGCTATCCCCAGTAAAAATGTTATTATATTAACATTAACATTAGTCCAACTGATTAAATGTTATTTTTCCATTACAGCATACATATCTGCACTGTAAATCATGTGTCTGGCTTGTGTTCTCCTTTGAGGGGAAAAAAAGCACATAACTTACAGTAAAGGGAGAAATTTGAACTCTTTGTTTCAGCAAGCTAGAAAGCTAATTATATTCTCAGCTGCTGCACATTAAATAGCATGCACCTTGGACATAGTTGATATGATAATGTTCAAAATACCTGTTATCAACACGCTGCCCACTTATGAATTGTTGCAGGAGTTTGTTTAATTTGTCTCAGTTCAGTATTGGGTAACACCAGCAGTTTGGCAGCTTTGCAGTTATTGCCAGTCAGTCGGACATTGGCACCCTCCTTCAGAAGACTGAGACAATATTTACCAAAATATGTTTTTCAATAGGTAAATTAAATTTTACTGTAGGATTTATTGCAAATATTTTACTTCGATTATAAATTTCACATTGCATCTATTATGGACTCAATGTCTACTGAGGTGCCTTTCCACATAACTTCTTGACAATGCCACCCACCACTCACCCAGCTTATTTTTTTTTAAATTATGAGGAGTGCAGTGGTAAAAGACAGGTTGAGTGGACTGATTATAATATACACTGAGAATTAATGAGCTAAGGAGCTGAACCTAAAGGTCAAATTGTGGAGGACTTCACAGTGCAGAAGGTTGCTCTCACTCTCTAGAGGAGAACGTCAACAAGCTGCGTTGCATTAATATGTAGTGTGTGTTTGTTTGTGTGTGTGTGNTGCTCGCTGCACCTGCTGCATTGTCTGAACCATTATCCCCCATTATCATTTTTGTTTAACTGTTTTGTCTTTCCTGGTTAAATTTTGAAAGAAGATATATTGCATATTTATATTTAATAATCAACTGTACACAGGCTGCAAAGTGCTTATGTGTATGAAATAGAAAAGTGCATGAGCCAATCTTGGTCATAGTCGGTTAAGCAGTGATTGGTCAGAACGAATAACTGAATGTCCGCTGCATGCTGACATTTACAAGGACAAAACAAACAATGAGTCAAAACATAACTTTCAATATTCATAACTAACTACAAGCTTTAAATGTACAAAACTTGCATTCACTAAAATGATAATCCGCTTTTATTTCTTTACAGACACATATTAAATAAAAGAAAAAAAATACAGTACAATACAATTAATAAATAACACTATGTGTGTATCAACCATCACCTAAATATTTTCTCCTCTATGCAACTAACAAACAGCATATTTGCTATCATGTTAGGAATGAGAGACATAACATTACTTTTCTCACTGCAGCTTTTGTTACACTTTGAGCAGCTGTCACAAATGTTGACAAATAGCAATTGGCAATATTAAGTGTGTCTCCCTTATTCTCTGTCACAGCAGACAGACGCTTTTACAGATGAGTCAGCATTATTAATATGGAACTGCAATAGCTCAACTCTGCTCCACACGTTCCACACCTGACAAGCTTGTTCTTTACTTTCTTAAAATTCCCAGCCCACACTGGAATTTTGTGTGGCTTTGTCAGTGTCATGTTCACTCCAGTCAGCTAGCTAGTAGGCTAACTTACTACTACTGAGTCGAAATAGCCAAGAATGTGTCAGGTTCCACTTCAAAATGAGGTAGAGGTGGTGACAAAAGCTCAGACATCCTCCTAGTGGCTGTAAGAGAAAATTGCTCTGCAGTAGCTGTTAAGGAACCATTTATATTAGACTACACTGCTCAATTCTTGATTAAAGTTTTTCAATTATAAAAAAATACTTGGTTATTCGGTTTTAATTACCCATCTCTATTATCGAAGTGGTATCAATCTTATCTCATGCCTGGCAAGAAAGCAAATTATCCTATTTCCTAACTGTAGAGCTATCAATTTAATAGGGTCACTAAATTATAATGGATCAAAATATAGGTGGTCAGATTTATTTTATATGTTGCTATTCCTCATTATATAGTATATAGGGACTGAAAATGGTCCTTAGAGGCTGTTTATTGACATAGGACCTGCAATTGCACTGCCCTAGTTTCACTTTCTGATTGACAGAATGGGGCAATTTATTTACATACTGATGACCGACAGCTTCACCTTTACTACTTAGCTCTTTGCATGAAGCTGCTGGTGTCTGTTTGTCTCTCAGGCCTCAGAGAAGCACAGTATAACACACTCATCTTTTGTGAACGCTAACAAACTAGCTCTGCTGCTTGCTTGATCCAGACAGGCACTGGTGAGATTGATGGCTGTGACTTGAAAGCTATATTTCAGAAACTGCCTACTCTCCCTTGACAATATTCTATAAACTGCTTCCTCTGGTAAATCTGGTGGCTCCCACTCCATCTGTCTCTGTCAGGGGGGAGACACACACACACGCACCGTGATCACAGTTTCAAAACACAAGCTAGAAACACCTTTCTATCCTTTCTCTCCTCCTACTTCCCAGGGACTGTAGTAGGATTATGTAGACACATTCATACAGATCCATTTGTCAGCATCAGAATGGGTGGGGTCAAAGACAAGAAACCAGTTATTGTCTATTCGAGGGGTCACTGTGCTACTTTTATTAAGGACTTGCTGCTGTTTTAGGGACAAGCTCCTCCTGGGTGTTGAGGGGAGCTCTGAGAGCTAAATGCCCAATTAACCTTGCCTGGCCCAGGCACATTTTTACAAATTTAAATGGTTCCCAAATGGCAAAAGGTAATTAATTAATTTAATGGGATGGCATGCTCACCTCATTGTTAAAAGGTGCTAAGTTCACACGACACTAATCAATGGGATTACCTTTGGCCTTATTTTGCCTGCCACTAAGACATATCTTAGACAAAACACATTATGATTTGTAGGACAAGTAATTAGTCTGCGCTGATACTACACTAGTCAGCCGTTGTGAGACACTAGGAAAATATGTCAGTTTGACATGACTATTTGGCTGCTATCTCAAGAATAATACGTATGTTTGTGCATAATGACTAAATGTATGAAAAATATGTTTTTCATACGTCTTATCTTGTTGGTACTTATTTTTACAGATGCAGTTACATAAAATACTGCTCTAACCATATTCAGAAAGGCCACAAACATTCGATCAGACTGCAAAATGAGGGCAATAATCAGAGCTCAAAACTGTTTGCTAGTGCCTCCCTGTTCTTTCTATATATTCTTCCATTTACTTCTGGTTAAGTTGCTCTGCTCTGACCAATTACACATTGTTTCATCTCAAGTGTGAATCATTGTAACACACAATCATATAATCAACATAACATTAACTCCTTGCAACTGCTGCGTCTGCGTCCAATGAAAAAGGCAAATATGTACGCAGTAGACAGTGAATGGTGAAATTAAAACAAAATGGCAATTGATTATCAGGCATTTAGGAAATTTCCTGTCAGACAGGTCATTGATCATGAAGTCAGGGTAACAAGAATGGTGATGCTGTGATATCCTGCACAAAAATAATATACATGGGAGGTCTGTTATTTGACTGATTGAGTTTTCCTTTACAAAAGCTCTATATCATAATAAAAATAATATTTTGTGCACCATAGCCAGGATTCAATTCAAGATATAAACAAGCTAATTGTTTATGGCAGTTCCCTGAACCTAAGGTTTCTTGTTTGTTTGTTGTTGTTGTTTTTTCTCAAATGAATTGTGAATTTGCTCACCATTAATTACACAGTACACTACATGTTTTAGCGTGTGATATTGTAGCTTTGATCCTTTTTGGAATCACAAAAATTACTGCATTACTCTCTCTCCCTCTTTCTGCTTAAAATATACACCCAATCTACTGAAATACACGATTGTTATGCCACTCATGCTGTTGTGGTGAATCACTTTAGTGCATAAAATGGTCCCATTGTTAATTTGCATTCATATTCTGTCAGAGTTCACTCACATTTCAGTAAACAAACTTATGCTGCTCTGCAATATTTTCATCAGCTCCTCTAGACTGTTGCGGTTATTGAAGCTCTCCAACTGAAATGTACAGTAAATGGCTGTGGGATTCCTGTCTTACTTTCACCCTGTACACCATAGTTAACAAGCCTGTCGCCTAGCAACCTCAGCCATGTGCATTTGTTTTAGTGTTATGTCTTTAGGTTGTTTGCATTATTTATGAATCTTTCCTGGTTTCATTTGCATTATTTAAAAAATGAAATAAGCACATAACCCTCTTCAGTCACAACAAATAAACCTTTTGCTGAGTTGAAAGAAGAGCCAATCAGCTTATAACAAATGCAACAAGTCCTTCTTATTAAAAGGACAGTACACATAAAGATGTACAATTTTGTACAACATTGGCCAGATGACATAATCTGTTTGTGCCTTCCAAAACAAATAGACTTTATGATGTGACAATGTTATAATTAAGGATTGGTTATGTTCAGACTATCAAAGAACTTCATTATGTTTAGGGGAAGATCAGGATTTGGGTTAAGGGAAGATGTGCAGTTTTAAACATGTGTTGCTGTTGTTAGCTTAAAGCTAATTTTCATCTGCAGTAGCCTACCTTGTAACAATTAAAACTAAAATACAGCATGCTATTAGTAAACAAAATGTAATGTAAAAGACAATAAACTTATATTACAAAACAATATAAGATAGCCATTACAAGGTTATGCAATAGCATATCACGTGCGGCCACAATCTCAACTAAAATGTCTAATGAATACCTACTTGTGTTTGTGTTCATAGGAGGACCATTAGACAAAATGTAAAATCAGCAGTAGAGCTGAAAAGATCTTAGTAAACTTTTTATTTGGTATAAAAGTAATGAACAAGCTGCTGCTCTTCATGTTATCAGGTAGGGCATTCCTATAGGTTGTGGCTTATAACAAAAATGCTGACTGTCTAAATATGACAATATAGTGTTGTATGATCGAATACAGTGGTTCTCAACCGGGGGGCGCAGACATTCTCCTGTGGGGGGGCGAGCTCAGAATGGGAGCTGAGAAAAAAAACAAACTCTCACTGACAATTAATAAAGTAGACGCAGCAGAGTCGAGTTCAACAGCAATATTACTAGTATTTTGAAGCACAGTAAGTATTACTCCACAAGGCTCCTGACTGCAGTAGCCATAATACTCCACTAATCCATCAAGCAGTGGGGCTACATAACTTACCAAAATCATTTTATGATTTTAAGTGCACCTTATAGCCTGAAAAATACGATAGTTTGTATTTTGTAAATAACCCACAATGAAGGTAATGCATAAGCTTTTTGTCCTGCTTTTGAAATGATTTTGGAGATGATTGGAAATGAGGGAAAATAATTATGTTTTTTGAAATTACAATCCCTAGTTATATTTTTTTCATTTTCCTTCAAGGTAATTCAATAGTATTTCATAATAATATATTTTCTTTAATAGTAAGTCCACAAGGATTCATCACGCCTCCACATCACTGAACTATGCTAAACATTAAACCACAATAACAAATGATTCATAGACCAAACTGAATCACTTTCCAGCTTGTGTAATAAATAAACTGCATGCTTAAAAGTACAGTAGCTGTACAGGCATAAAAATTGCCTTTATTAATTTCAGTCTATATAAAGTGGTAACTTTAGTGCTCACCCTAGTCAGAGTGGTGAAGAGGGGCCAGCTGGCTGCCACCTCAAGGGAGAGCACACAGTTTTGCCATCTGCCACCAAAATTTAGCAGGTTTAATGTGTTCCTCTTGCAGCTGCAGTAACAGCCAGGGACCAAAGCTGCTGTCAATCAATGAAATAGTGAAAAATTACACTGTTGACAAACATAGCAGAAGATAGACAATACTGCATATTTTATGTAATAGGTATATTCCATATGAAATTGTAATGTGAAAGAACCCGTAAGGATTTGGGGATGATACATAAATTAAGTTGCAGATATGTCATTAATGAAGAATGCCAGTGTTTTTCTTGGTCTTAGGAGTCCTACTGCATTTTTGAAAAAAACAAACCAAAGAACAAACAAAAACCTGTAAAAGAGCTTTTTGTGGCTCCAGAAGGAGTTGTGTGAAATCTGATAAATTGCCTCAAGTGGTGTTACTTATATTGTGGGGAATGTAAGCGCCAGGTTTTGACAAGTAAGAAGAATGTGTGGAACAAAAAACATGATATCTCTGGTTCTGCTGCATCGATTTCGTTTTTTTTTTTTTTTTTAAACTGTCAATTGTCGGATAATGTTATACCAGTACAATGCAAATCAGTGAGGTTCTTGTTTAATGTTCTGACAAGCAAAACATTTACTTTGTATGCAGGATGTACCACCTTACTGGTAATGTTCATGCAGCAAAACAGGGAAATCACAACGGTGT
The DNA here is from genome assembly GCA_024605115.1 of Rastrelliger brachysoma. Taxonomy (NCBI): domain Eukaryota; kingdom Metazoa; phylum Chordata; class Actinopteri; order Scombriformes; family Scombridae; genus Rastrelliger; species Rastrelliger brachysoma. Next base: position 6,970 of record JANJYP010145624.1, read on the forward strand.
CAAAATGGCTCTACTTCCAACAGTTCAGCGTCTAAAATCTAAAGTATTCCTACGCTGTCTGCTTTGTTTACACATCATCATTTACTTGAATCTCCATTTAACTAATAGGACAGCAAACCTTGTGCATTCACCCCTGACTCAGAAAATACATGATAATGGAGACTGGTGAAGTCCATGCAAAACTGTCAAGGCTGATGAGTTAAGTAGGGCAGAGATTCATCTAAATTTACATCAGATTTGTAACTATGCAAAGATGAGCGTGACTGTTTCACTGTTCAAATTGATGAGTTGATTGTACAACCCATGCTGTTCACCCCTGGACAGGAGGACCATTTAATACAATGACCTTTTTGTCTTTCATTGTGACAACAATGAATAGCTCTGAATATTTTCAATATTTTAATCCTCCCTCTTTAAGTCACCCTCTGTCTGCCCCATGCTCCCTGTCTCACTTTTTTCTTTCTTTTTTTTTTTTTTTACACACTGTTTCTCTATCCTCTCCATCCATCTCCCATTTTTAATCCTTTACTCTACTCTTATTCTCTGTGCATTCAACCCCCTCTCAATCTGTTTTGATCCAATTCTTAACAGCCGTGTGCACTTCTGTAAGTAAGAGTGAATCACCCAAGGGGCTTTCATCAAAGGGCTGCCAGGAAGACAAAGAGGCTGGGCAGCCCTGCGCTAACTGCCAATGTCCTTAAAGGGGACTTGCTGGCAATGCCACCTTTGATTAGTCCACCATGACTGTATTTCCCACAGCACCGAGGCTATTAAGACAGCTTTTCCATAATGTAGCATTCACACCAATAGTATGTTAAAGTTAGGTTAAACCTATTAAAACACCTTACATCCAGTACATTTTCTGCCCAGTACTGCTCTGTTGTTTCTTTATTCACTTTGGATTCTATGTATACCTAGATTTACATGAGCTATTAATAAGCAGAAGAAGGCATTTATGCTGAGCTATCATTATCATCATTGTTGATAAGGTTTTCCATACTCTCAGAATTTGCTGTCTATCATCTAAAAGTCATGGACCTTTTTTACCCTGCTGTGATATTTTAAATTTGTATTGAGGCATACCGGTGTTGACGTCTCTATGGGGGACGTCTGCAGACTGTACAAGGGTTGGAAGAAGGGTCCTCCTGTTTCATGCAGAGTTGTAGGCTAGGGTTTTTGATGTGGCAAGGTCGGGCCACAGTTTAGGCCACCTGCTGTCAAAGCACAAGGACAAGGGCAGCCTTGCAGAGCTGAGCCAGTGCAGTGTCAGTCAAGCTGTGCACCAACACAACTGTTACCCCTTCCTTTTCTTTCCTACCCACAACTTCCTTCTTGCAGGCTCTCTACAAAGGACGAGTGGAGGGTGGGAATGGCACTGTGTCCCTCCCCTCCATCTGGTGCTGCATGCCTGTGTCAGGATGTCAGCCTGCACATAGTAATGAAGGGTGTCATCAAGGTTACTGCAGGCTGGAATGTTGCCTGCTCCTCCTCCTCCTCCTCTCTCTCACCCTGTATCCCTCATCCTTGTCTCTTGTAGCACATACTGTCTGTCTGTGTGAGTTGCAGGTTGCAAGTAGTCATTATATATTTTTTTTTTCTTTCAACTGATAAGTTTCAGTTAGCAGTGGGGCATCTTATCTATCCACTGGCAAACAAGTGACCAGTGAACATTTCTAATAAGAAGTCCTAATTTTTGATTTACACAGTAGGAGTAAACAAAATATGTACTGCTGTAAAGGTTCTTATGCAGCATTTTATTTTAGAATTCATCATGAGGTATTGATAAAATGGTAATTGCTTGCATAGGCATCTGAGCAATGGAGCAAGTCGAGCAAATGGATCCCCATTATTAAATCAGGGGAGCAAAGTTATGGTTTTGCTACCCTACTTTTTGAAAAAATAAACTTATCATCATATAACCCTTGCTATCAGATGACTATATTTACACAGCTTATTTCAATGATAATTTTACTGTTTTAAGTAACTGACAAAAACAATACAAAAATACATACATTTAAAAAAATCTAACATTTTTGGACCATCATTTAAGTTGATTCAGTTGAACCCATTGCTGACCATCATCAATCAATCTGTCAATTTCACACAGGAGTCTGACTGTTTAGAAAAGGTGAGAAACAGTTAAGTGAGAAATATCACATTCTAAAAGATACTGAATGCTGAATGGACCTCTTAGCCCACCAACTACTATACACCCAAACTTTAAATGAGCTGAATAAAACAGAACTGTATTGTTACTGAAATGTTGATCCAATTTGCAAATCAATATTAGCTTACTTTGCCAACCTACCTAAAGCTAATTCACTGATCCAACAGGATTTGGCTGAGGAAGGTGGATTTTAGCAATGAAGCCAAATCAGAGTCGACGCCTGTTAGTGTAACGTGGCTGTTAAAAAACGGCTGGCAGCTCTTACGCAACTGTCCTTAACATGCTTTCACACCACACGTCCATTTTCCCACATAGTGAAAAACAAATTCTTATCATGATATACTGTTCTTGATGCGTTGTTGGTTTTCATAACACCCTGAATCTAACTATTCTAGACTTGTGCCAGTGGCTGTTTCTTGACTTAATCCAAGAGGTTAGGTGGTGCAGAAACGCAGGAAATTTGTTGAAGTTATACATTTCCTGCCTCACTTCTTCACCATTAATGTGTCTTTTCAAGCTTTATCTCCCATTTTAAGACATAACTGGGCGACCATGACTTGCTTGTAAACTATCTTAATTGGTGTAGTACAGTTACCTTGTTTATGGTAAATTAATGTTGTTGATAAAAGCTAAACAGTGTAGTAATGTAGTTAAATACTGCTGTAAGGGGAACAATTGTTTACTAGGTACACTAATTAGAGGTGGTAAAATTGTAGTAAAACTAAAGTGCATCCCAAGTGTAGTATTAATTACAGTTTACTTGAAAAAGGTAAACATGCAGTTAGTTCTACAGTAGGTACAAAAAGGAACAACACATAGCCTGCAGTGACTACTAGAACACAAAGAAAAGGGCTGTATCGGACTACCGCAGGACAGAACACTTGGATTTGGTTAAATTCCAAGTACTGCAATGATTGTTAACTAAACATTAATGACTTTGAATTGTTTCTCTCTAAGATCAATCTATGATATTGTATTAATGATAGTATATTTAAAATTGGAGGGCCCCTTTCTAAGAACAATTAATCTTATTTCTCCAATTATTCTTATCTCAGGAGTACAAAA
>JANJYP010145655.1:0-19589 GCA_024605115.1 Rastrelliger brachysoma
TGTGTGTGTGTGTATTTATGTGTGTGCAGGCACAAGTGTCTCAGCATGTGTCCTGCTCTGCTAATGAAGTCATCTGAACAGTGATTTAACAGCCCTGGTGTAAAGGCCTACTGCCCTTAACTCATAGCTGTGCTCCATTAGAATGTGATATAAAACCTAGGCACAATAACTGTCCTGCCACTGTAACAATATATAAGAGGCCAATGGGCCACACTGCTAACTCACACAGTTCAGGGAGTGAAAAAATGATTGGCTGTGTACAGGGAAGGGAAGTCATTCAAGGAGACTAAAATACAGAACATCACAAGGTCATAGTAACAGGTGTTTCTGTGCAGTATGAGACAGAGCCATTACTATGAATATTGTCAAGAGTGTAAGATTATATCCTGTGGTTTGTCCAGCAACTAGAGGTAATTGTCATGAAGCCTCTGTGAGAAGAGCTGAGGGCACTTCAGTCTTATGCAGCAAGCATTATTTTTTTTTATCTACATTGACAAACGGATCAGTGGATCTGACATCACTGTGCTTATCCTATGAATGGCCTTCTATAGCTTGAGAGATATTTTTGAGTCTGAGATGGATGCAAGAAAAACTTTGACAGCTTACATGTTGCCAGCCGTGAAACTAACTTCCTGCTCTGTGACAGTGTCTCAGGCAGAACCAAAGCCATTCACCAAATCCTCCATGAAATCTGCTCCTCTGGCCCGACAAAGAGAGGCTAATGAGGCAAATGACAGAATCTCAGACACTTTGATACTGTGAGATTAGGGTGAATTATATAACCTTCACCCCCTCCCACTCCTATCCTTCCTAATTTTTTTTGGTGTGCTGTCAGTATTGACTACTCTTTCTCTCTCTTTTTATGTCACTCACCCTCTCAAAGTGCCCCCCCACCCCTCCATTCTCCTATGTGACTTCATATCCACTTCATTCAGCTTCTATTTGTAAATGCCCCAACACTAATTTGGCTCAGTCAAGCAATGACAGTATCCGTTAACATGCAACAAAGCAGCATACAAGGGGAGGAAGAATGTATAATGTGTGTACTGTATATGTGTGCGGGATGAGGGGGTAGAGGCACGAAGGCGACAAAGCTCGTCACAGCACAGCATAAAGCTGCGTACTTCACCCTTATTAGACCTGTGTCCTTGGCAGATGCAGAGCTTGCCCTTTGTTAGAAAGGTGTGTATGTGTTACAATGGCGGTGATTTAGAATGGATTGGGTGTAGGCGTGGAGACAAGGTGCAGTAGCCCCATGGCTCCCTGATAGCTGGCAGCGTGACAGCTGTGAATGGAGAACAGGGAACAGCCTGAAGTATTGCCATCTAATATGTGTCACATACCTGCATAAATATTTATACCCGTTGCAGAGCAGAACAGGAAAGGAGGGGAGGAGAGGAGGATGGGACACGATCAGTGGACGTGGGTGAAAAACTCTTCAATCAGGTGACACCAAGATCTGAGCTAGCCACACCTTTTCCATCCCTAACTACCTCTATGTGTGTCTCAAGTCTGTAAGACTCAAAGAGAGTGGGCATACCTCAATTGCCAAAATTTTCAGTTGTCAGTCACATATGTGCATGTATATCCACAATGAAAGGAAGGCATGGTTCGCCTCACATCGCATATGATAGTACTCCAATATTCCACTTTCCACAGCTCAACCTCCATAGAGGAAGCCACAGGAGCCCATGGCCTCACAACTGAAACTTATGCTGAACTTTTGTCCAAAGAAAATTTGGAGGTGGAAGAAAACTTAGAAGCCCCCAGTGAACAACTCATTTTGTACATGTAAAGACAAAACTGATGTATCACATGCCTCTGTGGACTGAGACTTTGATTTCATGAAAAGACTGCACAAAAACAAAAACCCCAGTGATAAGCCAAATAAAAGACAAAAAAGACACACTGTGTGGTCAATCAACATGTGTGTATGAAACAAGTGAAATAACTGTTTTACCTGTTAGCCAGTAGAGTTTTGAAGGTGACCTGACTCATGCCCTCATAGGCTGGCAGCAGCCTTGGCCAGTCCCATGCCCAGTCAACCACAGCACTCTGTTGATGTATGAGGATAGCGTATTGTTAGTTATTAATCAGGGTTAATACCATCAGTGCATTACCGCTCCAGCTGGGACCCACTAACAAAGGAGGAGGGGATCCCCAGCGCAGGCCACCAACACCAGACGATCAATCATGTCCGCACAAGAAGGTTTTTATTCCAATAAGACAGCAATTAATTTATAAATCCATTTGGGGGGATGTAGCCATCATTTATAGAAAGATAAATCAATTTTGGGAGGTAGTCGTTACTCTTCTGACTGCTCTGCTTTTTTCTCTCCATCTTCAATGGCACCCCGCCAACCCCCCTCCCCACCCCACCCCACAATCCTCCAAACTCTTACTCTCTCTCGCTCTCCCTCTCTCTCTCTCTCTCTCTCTCTCTCTCTCNAGAGAAAGACACACTTGGCACTAGCACCATATTGGGAAAGCAAATAAAAATCAGATTGCTTTGATTGCCAAAATGTCACTCTTAACTCTAGGCTGAGTTTTATTGACAAAAGGAGGAGAACTCAACTCGTTCCCTCTATCCATCCACCCCCCCTCTGCTCTTTCCTCATAGGTGATTGATGGATTTAAGTTTTTTTCTCCTCCCTCCATCTTATTTGACAAACAACACAGGCACCTGAAGCGGAGAAGGCATTTTAATCATTCTCTTAATAAGGTGTTTCTATGCAAAGCTATGCAGCCTCCTGTGATAAGCCGAAAACAGGCCAAGTCTTAGGATTAAAACGTGTCTGTTTTTGAAAAACAACAGTGTCGACGCAGCTACATTACAAGGGATCATAAATGTATAAATACATTTAATCCATGTTAAAAAGTAGAAAGACACACACAAGCCTGTCTTGAGGAAATACTAACCTTTGTTGTTTGTTTTGTGTGATATCAGTGGTATTTCCCCAGATAGTAGGAGGGGAATGAGCTAGTGGCTGACAGATTTAACACTGAAGTAAAACTACCTGTAGCTAGACATATCTTCTTTAAGGATAAAAAAAAATCTGACAATTAACTGAACATCCTGGTGGCACTCTTGGGAAGTTTGGGGTAAGAGGGTATAGAGTTCAAAGCCCCAAAAGAAGTGCACTTTAAGACTGCACTCTCCTTTAACATAGTTCATTTTTAAGAAAAGGAAATTTTCTCTCATTTTTTTCACCTTTTCAGCATTCCATTCTTCCTGCCAGCCTAACTCTTGTTAGGAAAAGGCATGAACCTATGGAGAATAGGGAAGCTGAGCCCCACAAAGACCTGACAACTTCAGAGATTGCCACAGTATCCAGTTCACTAGAGACTCAAACAACTCCTAACCTTCAACATTATGCTTCTGGCCTTGGAAGGAAGTGAATTGACACGACCCTGCACAACACAAGTACACCCACACAGTAAAAAGTTTAAAGACATAAAGAAGCACCAAAAAAATCACTGCAATATCTCATATATTTTATAGAGCTAAAATAAAAACTAAATTCAAGAATAAACTATGTTGAAAACCTAAAAATATCACCTCACTTGACTAACCTGATGCAGCTTCTTTTTGCCAATGTGCTCAAATTGGTGGAGTGGGTTGAAACATTTGGGGTCCACATGACTGTCAAGGTCAAAGTTCACCAGGTGAGGAAGATCACTGGGAGAGTTGGTGTCTCCACTCAATTTAGACATCAGCAGGTCCTATATCCATGATGGAAGGAAGAGAGGAGAGACACAGAGGAGAGACAGAAAGTTGTATACCAGTAAGCTACACTTCCACAAACTAAAAGACCAACAAAGTGTATAATAAACAAGTACATTCAGTATAAATGCATTGACATATACAACATTTTTGGACATTCAAAGATTTATTTTTCACTTGCAATAGTGATAATGAAACCTGACAGTTTTTCTTCACTGACTTCAATTTTGACTAACTATACACAAGAAGAAAAAATAATCAGAGCTGTTGTCCTGTGAACTGGAGTACTGTGTGATATAGAGTATAAAGTAATGAATGTGTGTATGTCTCAGTGTACGATTGCGTGTGTGTGTGTGTGTGTATGTGTGTGTGTGTGTACATGGGCATCCTGTTGTGAATTCACTTTATTCCCATCCGTCAGTTTGACATGGCCTCCGAACCTCCACTCCCTCCACCTCACCACCAACCCAGTCTGTCCCTGACCTCTGTGTTCTTGCCTCAACCTTGGGTGAGTAGAGATACTTGAGCAGAGCGGAGGGTAACTCAGCCTCTAACTCTCCCATACATATTCTATCAAATTGCTATACAGAGCTATAGCTGTTCATGGATTCCATCAGCAGCAGTCTAATGTATAGGGTTTTTAGGATTGTGTTACTCCACTGTGTATCTAATGGACAGTCTATAGCGCACGGCCTCTCACAAACTCTTAAAACAGTACTACATGTTTATACTGAATGACCTATCTTGTCATGGTTTTTGATGGTACTGTACACTCACTATTCAAAAATCTGGGTGTTTCCTAAAATATATTTTTTACATAATGATCAAGATTCTTATATACATAGACTACCAAGAAGAACTGAAACATATCAATAAACCAACTGCACAAGTTTTTACATTGCCAGGGACATGGACAATGTTTTATTTTGATAAATGAGGTAACTACTTTTTAACTATGTACTTAGTCCAAACTTTCTACAGGGCATGTTTTACCATCTACTTGAGAATTTTTAAAAAATCACTAAATATCACAAATATATACACACAACATATAAAACCTCCATTTTGATTTACTTAAATTAACATATGTACTTTCTTGGGAATAACTACTTTTTATTTTAACTTTTTTTTTTTTGAACTGAATTCAGAGTTAAAAAAGAAGAAAAAAACCCCTCATTTCTGCACTTTCTCACTCTGTTCTCTCAGAAAGAGCTCTACGCTGAATGTGGTAACTCCATGTGGCTCCCACTCCTCTACATGTGGTAAGCTTATAACACAGGAAATCACTGTAGGTTTGCACCCTGGAGGTCACCTGAACAACAGAAGATCAGAGCAAGCAGACATTGTACAGGCAGCAGCCCTCTTCACTGTGTCTCCCCCTCCTGAACAGCCTGCGGCCTCAGGCCAGCAGCCACCTAATTGCTGGGGAGAGGGAGTGCTTCCCTACCTCATTGCCTTGGATGATGTGATAGATGTGCCTCAGGTAGTCGCTGCCACCTGCTTTGTGGCAGACCTCCAGCAGCATCAGGCCTATTTTCTGCTCAGTCAGTTCAGCTGCAGTGACTCCACTCTCCCTTCCTCGCTCAAATACACTGAAAGAGACACAGAGATGAGAAGAGGAGGAGACAAAGAGGAGAGAAATCACAAAGTCAGAAAAAACAGATTGGGGCAATAAGAAAAGGGAGAAAACCAAAGGAGGGGGAATGAACTTGTATCTGCATACCACCTCTGGATATGTACATTTTTTTCTAGTTTAGAGGAATTTGGGATAAAATTTAGAAATTGCTGCACAGAAGAAAATTTACTGAATCATGACTGAGTTTAAAATCAATAGGTTCTTTGTAGCTTTTAGACAACCCATTCACTCAAGAGGGCAAATGGACTTAAATTACATTTTTAGTCAAGATTAGATAGAAAATCACAAATCATACAGCCTGGTCAAGGCTACCACTTGTGAAAGCAAGTGAGAAATACAAATTATTGAGGAACTGATACAATTATTTTTTTTACTGTTTTCATTACTATTCATGAGATACATGGGTGAATTTTGACTGAAGGATGATTGTGCACTAAAAATGATTGGTGTGTGTGTTCTTAGGCATGTATGTGTGTGTGTGTAATTGTGTGTCAAGGTCCTCACGCATGTACACTCCCCAACACTGGCAGATGCCTACATTATTTTCCTGCCCTTCCTGTATGGATGGATATCACACTACCTTCCATCAAACCTTCCCCTTCATATACACTTCCTGTCATTGTTCTCTCTCTTGTTTCCACTCTACACCTCTCTCTCTCTACACCTTTGTAATTATAAGGTGGCAGAAACGGTGTTGCCTGTCAGCCAGCCATTGGCTGCTTGACATTGAGAGTGGCAAAAGAAGAGCAGTCCTGTCTCGTCCATACATCCCCTCATTCTTTTGCCTAGCGGCCTGGCGGTAGTGTTGTCGACGATGGTGGCTGTGCATCCGTGTCAGCACCTGCGCTGTATCCTTTCCTGTCCATCACTGTGCAGGTGAAGCAGATGATTGGATTCAGTCAGCAGGGTGATTAATGAGGGCCCCTCCGGATTTGGGACAGCCTATCAATCATGTCATTAGGGCCAATGTGCCCTGAAAGAGGCAGACCTCCGCCAAGGAATAACTGCATTCATCTTCATCTGTGTATGCATCCCGTCAGCCCAGCCAGGGTCACCATGATGGAGAACAATAATCTTCTCTTCTACAAATTACTTTGCAAAGACAAGGTGGGTGGTGTGGGGAGGGGGTTACAGTTGAGAAAGGAAGGAGGGAAAGCGGGATGAGGGAACAGAGGTGGGAGGGCTCACAAGGGGCAAATGTTCTTTGTAGAGGGATTCACTTTGTGTGTGTGTGTATGTGCATGAGATGCCAGTGAGTGAAGTGCCAGTTGTTTTTGGAGTTATTACACTCTCTCTCTCTCTTTCTGACACTGTATTCTGATTGTTTACAACCCAGGCGTCACTTCCCTGTGAAGGTTAGTTTAATGAATAGTAATGATTCCACTGAATGCCTCCGACAGGTGATACATAATCACCCTTCTTTCACTTTTCCGCCTAACCTCCTTCCCACCTCTCCACCGCCCCATCTCTTCTCTTTTTTCCTCCCATCTCGCCTGCTCTTCCTGTCACTGAAGCAGACAGGATTTCCTAGAACTGCCCATTTTCTTCTCCTTGTTTTTATTTATTTCATTCTTTTTTTTTAATTGTAGATGTTGTGTTAGAACACTGAATCACCTTTTTATGAAGATGGATGCATCCAGAGTTTTTTATGATAAAGTGAGCGACCAAACACGCAATTTCTGGGAACGAGCTACAACGCGCTGAGCCAAAGGTCACAGATCAGCCTAAAGTGAAAGCTGTTTTCCCATCACTCCGTCCTGCAGTCCACTCAGTCAGACTGCGTGTCCATCATTTACCACAACAAAGATAGTGGAGATGCATTGATCTTAGACATGGAGGTTTTCTATGAAAAATGATCATGATGATACGATACATCATAATTTGAATGCTCAATTAAAAAAGGCATATCTAAGCTGCACACTCACCATTGTTTTATTCAGCATTTATATTGAATGTCAACTGCTTAAATACATCATCAGTCAGTTTGATCAGTTTGAACCTCCTTCAGACTATCAACCCTCAACCTCTATCTTACTACTGATAAATCACTAAAACTATGTATTGGTAAATAAGTATTCATTCTATAAAAAGCTATTTTTATGATCAAAATGGTTTGAATGAAATGATGTTTCACATGAATAATCAATATAAAATGAAAGTAGTCGTAGCACTTTCCTGAAAGCATAAAACATTAGTATAAAATACATCAATACAATTCTGACCTTGACCTTTTGCTAAATCCTGACAGTTGACCTCTCACCTGTCTGAGCAAAGTTTGCGAGCCTTCTGCAGTTGTATGTTTATCCATTTGGGTCTTTTTTCCTCCAGAGCCTGCAGCACTTTGTGCACTGTGGGTTTGGGAACACCCTGCCAAGCAGACAACCAACATGTGGCATACATCAGCTCAAACATGATTTGGGTTCCAATGTCAGTATTCTATTTAAACAGATACCAAGTTGTTGTTTTGCTTTTTTGTTTTAATATGGCCTTTCATAGTACTTTTTGTGTACATTTTATTTGGGAAAAAATAGCTTTTTACTACAAGTATATTACAATCACCAAGACTCTCTATAAAGGAAGCAGCTAATTTTGGCCATTTAGACTTAAAATCTCATTCTTTCAATTAACCATACCATATGATCAAGGGTGAGATATAGAATAAAAAAATAATCAAGCGATAAACCAAAGGCTTCACCTAAGATCAACCACAATAGTCCAATATAAAGTCCTTCTTTACACTCTTAAGTGATGAAGGCCCCTCAATATTTCACTGATAGTTATTATTTAAACCGTTTCCTTTACCTTTTGTTGAAAGCCCATTGAAGCTTGCAGGCACTCAGCCAGCAGGCCCAGGCAGTGCTTGGCCCCAGGATCCAGGGCCAGTCCACTGATTTGTTCTAGGGTGTCTGGGTCCTCCAGGCACTGCATCAGGCAGTTTAGCAGGGCCCAGAGCAACAGCCCCACTAAGCGCAGCTGCCGGGTATTCTGGGAGAGGTGCTTCTCCGCCACTTGGAAGAGGTAGCGGATGGAAAGAGGCAAGGATGCTACAGCCAAGGGCAGGTTGGCGAAAATGAAAGACATGGCTTGAATAGCTAAAGATGTGACAGCTGGAAGGAGTAAGAAACAAAGCTGTTAGTCTTTGAAGAAACCTAAAAAGTTCTAATAGCTCACTTATTTTGAAAATGTTCCCAAGTCCATGCATACTTTTAGAAGCAGCCTCCTTTCCTTGTGCTACCAGTGTTGTGTAGTTCCAATCCTTAGGTACTTTAGCCAAGACACTCTCTGGTACATCCCACTTCAACGAGGCTCCACTGGACTCCTCTGTGTCATGCCAGTCCATCACCATGGAAACCAGGTGTACAAGGAGGCTGTTGGTAGACTTGGTGACTATTGCTCGTACACAGCTGACCACCACAGGTACACTTTGTGTTGTTTCTGACAAAAAAGGTGAATGATAAAAAATAAAAGAAGGCTGTTTGTAAAAAAAAAAAAAAAAAAAAAAAAAAAAAAAAAAAGCTTAGCTGAAGTTTGCAGTTCACGTTTGGTAACAACTAAAATAACTGAATTCAAAGTATTGAATTTTCTCACTTGGGATTACATATTTAGCATGGAAAATGTTTGCTCTACTAACTGAATTAAATACAGTATGATGAAGCTGATTCTTTGTGTTGTGTTGTATTGTCTACAATGGCACATATGTCATCATGCTTTTTGACAACCAGAGGCCACTGACAGAGTGACTAGCTGCTGCTGAAAGCCTTTCAGAGCCTAGTTCAATACAAATTATACACAGCTGAGTTTAATGAGAAGACATATTATGTCTTGAACAAGCATTCTTGTTTTGTTTTGAATTATTTTAAAAGTAGACATCGTTCACTGCATCTGAAAATATAAGAACATAAGTAGGAGAAATACTACTGACACAAAAAATTATGGCCAATTTTATGATTGCTACTTTATTATTTCGGGATACATTTTGCATCAAAGGTACTGTGAATGCATAGCCATAGTCCATCTAGGCATAACAGTGTACTTAATCTGTGTCAAAAATAATGCCACTTTTCAAACAATGGGAAAATATAGAAACATGAATAGCTTGTGCACATATGCTATGGTATTCTGTTAAACTATCGGTAATAAAGCAAGAAATATCAAGTTAAATTCAGATGTTTTTGCTCAAACCCAGGTGGCCCGACTGTAGAAATCTTACTACCTTCTTTAGGTGCACTATGTCTTTCATCACTCTGCCCTTTCATATCCTGCTCATATTGATAGCAGAGCAGCTACAGCATGGAGTTGCATGGCACCCATAAACTTCCTACAGCATTGGCTGTAAAACTAAAGGCTACAACAGAGAGATATAGTGCACTGGCAGTATTGGAAGTGCTCTGAAATCTCAAGGGACACTTTACAAATGTGTGACCTCAGAGCCACAGAAAAAGAGGAGCGTGGAACAGAAAATCATTTAGCTTTTTGAAGAAAAAGCACTGTGTGGCAGGTGAGACCTAGACCTATTTTTCAAAGTCACTTAGTTTTAAGGCTTTATACTGCCTGCTACTATATTGACTAGTGTACTATGTGATGAAACATCAGTCTAAGTGGAGTAATGGCAAACTCTCAATGTAATGTATGAAGTTAACTCAGTGAACAGTTTAAATAGAAATAGGGGCACGGGGGGTATCCTGTAACCAAAATTATAATACAAAGATTTGGCACAGTCCAATAATTAAACTAATTACCCTGTGAGGATAAATGATGATTGGATGACACTGAGAATTTCTCTCTGGCTCACTCTATCTCTTTTACGTTCTTTCCCTCTGTCGACCCCTCCCTTGCTCTGTCTTCATCCAAATACTCTTCTCCAATCACCCTAATTTATGCTACAATAATTACCACTCACCCAGGATATAAAAATCACCAGCAAAAAGAGCTCCATACTCCACAGGAGTTCTGATTAAGCTCTGTATCAAAGCTTGTACCAGAGAGAGGTGGGGAAAAAAAGAAAGAGTAGGGAAGTAATTGCAGTCTCTGTAACAGCATATTAAAGTCATTCTTTAACTCATCTGCATACAATGTCAACATAGGCCCTAAAAAATAGAGATATTTTGTGCGGGCAGAACTACTCATGTTTTACATATGGTATATGTTTTGAAATAAGTTAGAGAAGTTTGCATTTCCACTTATCCAAGCAAGAAATTGTTATGTCTCAGTAGCCTGTGAAGTGTGAAACATGAAATGATGGTACTGACCTGTTTTTTTGTTTTGTTTTGTTTTTTAGTTCATCCTATGCTCTATAAACACATTTTTCCCCAAACAATTACACTTATCATTTAATAACATTTCATTTGTATCAATATTAAAGTTTTTAGTACAGTAGTCTGTAGTAATATAAACCGTCTCCACAACATTATAATAGCAGTAATATTGGTTGGGAATAGAGCAACCTGTAGGAATAACACTGACTTACAACATATCGCTTACTTTACCTGCCAATGTATAGAGATGTTCATATATGTTAAGCCTTTCCAGGTATGGTTCAAGGGCCTGAGTCAAGGCCTTGGGAAGATTATTCAGGGAAGTGAATATGTTGAACAGTGCAATTATGAAGTCATCTCCTGCCTTGCAATTCTCTGTAGACATTTCTAAGTTGCTCTCCTGACAAAAATCTGCAAAAAAGAAAAAATAAAATAAAATAAAATAAATAAATAAATAAAAAAATATTGTGTGTGCATCCAAAATATCAATGGTTTATGAAATGTTGATCCTCAGGGACACTTGACAGACATACAAACAACAGGACACACACAAAGAAAAAAATTTACTCATACATACATAAATTCAGTAAGTAATAAAATCTGTTTTTTTTAATTATTCTGAAATTATCAACCTCATGGAGTAGGGCAGAGATGTACAACCATATCCTACGTAACAGTGTCTTGATTTCTTTGCAGAAAAACACATTGGAAAATGTCAAGGCTGCCCAACCTGACACATTGTGCATTGTAGAATAGAAGGGGAAGAAAACCCCACATCTGTGTTAGATGGAGGAAAAAATCCAGACCAGAACAAGCAGAAAAAGAAACAGATTTCAAAGCCTCTGGCTGTGGGATCCACAGCACATGGAGACAGGAAGTGAAAAGGAAGAGGTTTTGACAGGGGGTCCTTGTGGGGGTTGCTGTCTGAGCATTGGACTGAGGATGGAGGTGTGTGTGAGTATGTGTGTGTGTGTGTGTGTGTGTGTGTGTGTGTGTGTGTGTGTAAAAGCCATATGGATGTCTATATATGTGTCTTCAGTACTTACAAGTATGTGTGTGTGTGTGTAAGAGAGAGAGAAAGAGAGAGAGAGAGAGAGAGAGAGAGAGAGAGAGAGAGAGAGANGTTGACAGGGGTTGCTGAGGAAAGGCCCATTGCTCCAGAGGTGGCAGACATCCAGTGGTCTGTCAGTCTGCAGTGCGGGAGATGACGGCAATTTGAATAGGATGGTGTATGCAATGCAGCAGTCAATAAGGGGGTGCTGTGATGGAGGGCAGAACAACTTCCTTCTGACTAATGCTGGGCTATTTTAAAATGACAGGACTAAATTAGCTGTTGCAGTGAAGGGCCAGTAATATCAGCCAGCTTAATAACAGGCAGGTAGGAAGCACTGCCAAAAATTCAGGGTCCAAATGAGAGCAGATTTTCTCTGTCTCTATCTCTAAGTCTCTACTCTCTACTGTCTACTCTTTCCTTTCCTTTTCTTTTCTTTTCTTTCACAATCACACATCCAACACATACACTCAAAAGTTGTCAACCACCCTGACCTACAACAGTCTATTAGGCAGCATTATGTGGGTTATGCCAGCATCTTGTTCTCCGCCTGTCTGGTAATTGGTCCTTAAGGAGACAGTGCTCTCGATATCACTACTGTGGCTGCAACAGTCCAACGAAACAGCGATGACTAACATTAATTTCCACTTGGGGTGCTGGAGAGCA
Organism: Rastrelliger brachysoma; assembly: GCA_024605115.1. Lineage (NCBI taxonomy): Eukaryota > Metazoa > Chordata > Actinopteri > Scombriformes > Scombridae > Rastrelliger > Rastrelliger brachysoma. The sequence continues at coordinate 12,333 of JANJYP010145655.1, forward strand.
TGGCAGGTTAACTAGATGCCTTTTAATAATGATCCCATTATGGAGCTGCAGATGACTTCAGAAAACAGATGACAGTGCACTGGCATCTCAAGTTTCCACTACTGCTGCAGCACACAATAATTCCAATGTGTTTGTGTTTCTACGTTGATTTCTCTATTGCTTTTTTCTGTTTTTCTTCCCTTTCCATCTCTAAGCTTATCCAACCTTGATACATAGCCAAAACATACACCTGTTTATCTTCCGGACAACCAGTCAACCAGTCACAGGAGACCCTCTTTGCAAACCTCTGTAATTGGAAGCAGGCATGCTGATGATAATAAAAAAGGCTGTCTGTCTCTCTCTCTCTCGCTCTCTCACACACACTCTGTGTGTGTATGTGTGTGTGTGTGTGTGTAGCAGAAGTAATGTAATGTCTCCTGATTCAGGGTAAGTTGGGCAAATGCTTGGACAACTGTTACTCTATTACAGATATGGATATATTATCCTCAAGCATTTTCACATTAGCAATCAATGAGAAGGCCATTTAGTTTGCAGGTTAACTCTCTAGTGAGTTAGTCTACTTTGACAAGGCAGAAATACTAGACTAACAACAGATGGAGAAATCTGTAAGGTATATCAAAAACAATTCACTGATTTTAAAACTTAGTATCCAACTATTTGAACTGCAACAAACTTTCAAAATGACAATAACACACAAAATTTAACTCAATTGGTTAGAACAATGAAGTTCTGTATTATCCCTGTATTAGTTATTTAGTACACACACATCTGTGTGTGTTTGTGTTTGTGTGTGTGTTTGTGTGTGTGTGTGTGTGTGTGTGTGTGTGTGTGTGTGTGTGTGTGTACAGAGGGAAGTGCAGTTGCTTATGGGAGTGTAAGTGTTCAGTCAAGCCGCTCTTTCTGTCTTTCTGCTTCCTGGTTAATTAGCCCGTCACTGTGATAACACACGAGAGTCAGCGCTTCCAGCATTGATTTACGGCAGCGTGTAGGGAGAAGCATTGCAGAGCCTCTGAGCCAGTCTCAGACCCAGCAAGAGAATGAGACAGTGAGAGTTGTTATTAATGAGGTCGCTATAATGTGAATTAATGTGCGAGTGCACAACAGTCTTTAAAGGTTAGACTGTTGCCGGTGCGGAGGAGAAAAGAAGGAAGGGAAAATCTTTAAAGGTCAGCGTGTGTGCTCCGCCTGGGCCTGTTGAGTGTTTATTACTGTGCTCTATTGATTTAGTGATGATGATGACCAAGGTGAAAATGATGATGATGGCAAAGATGATGATGATAACTTCATAAAATGGACAGAGCTCATCTAATATCTGTATAACTTACTAGAGATAATTAAGATACTGGTAAACACCTTCCACATATAGCCCCTGTGGAATCAGCTCTGTGGGTCCACTCTCATAAAAAAGGATATATTAAAGAAAAAGCTCATATTATTTATTCTACAAGATGGACAGCTAGGTGTTACAGTTTGTACACATCATAAATACACACATAAACACTGTGCCCTTCATTTAGTAACACCTACCAATCCATCTGCACCAGAAAGAGAGGACTTACAAGAGTTTTCCAGGAGTATTTGGGGCAGGTGACAGTCTCTGTGAAGCAGCATTCGCAGCAGCAACCTGGGATTGCTTCCTGGGTCAGAAGTCAGCAACCTCATCTGACATATCAAGGCTGTCTGGCCCATAAGGCCATCTCTGAGCATGGAGAGAGGGAAAACAAAGTTGACAGTTCTGCAGTGTCAGGTGAGTGTTCAGATGGTAGTCCATTTAGCAAGAAGAAACCAAGGAGGGAAAAAGATTCACTGGTGAAAGACAAAGACAGAAATCACAGCTTGGAGGGAATAGTATGTATGCTACAACAGTAACTTCCTTCAGTGTCACTCACTCCTGATATGAGCTTAGTCTGCAAATGCCTTCACTCTCGCTTACTTATAGTGTGCACCGGGAAGGAATTAGCTCTAATCTTGGCCAGCTAAAAGCAAATTAACATTTGGGAGACAGCCAAATACATGAATATACAGCAGTACCCCCCTCCTACATCTTTTGTATAACCAAGAGGCTGCAGCCAGCTGTGGGTAATGAGCCGTATCCTTGGTGTGTGCGAGTGTATGTGTGTGTGTGTGTCTGTGTGTGCACCCTTCAGTGCCTATGCTTGTGGTTAATATGTGCACAAGTGTGAGAGCATGCTGACATGTGTGTGCCTGCATGTTACTTTATACATCTCAATAAAATCTAATGGAAGGAATGGACAGAGTTTGTCTGAAGAGCAAGGAGGTGGGAGTCTGTACAGGGGGTGTCTGCCCAGAAATTAACCATTCTATTTGAGCCAGAAAGCTAGAGCCGGGTGCACCCTGCTGCTTGACTGAGGAAAACTATGCCTCAATCTGACAGCGCAATTTATGATGTCACTGGGACCACAAATCCAGAAGAAATCCTCTTTTAACTGCTCTGATAAATCTACCCAGCTACAGCACAGGGTCAGCTTACAGAACTAAGACACACAGACACAGACAAACACACACACACACACACACACACACACACACACACACACACANAAGCAAAGGAGAAACATGCAGTGCAAGAATGTATGCGTGCACAGAAACACACATGAGGCCAGGAAACAGAACTTCAGATGCTTTCTTTATAGCTTGTAATGCTAGATGATTTATTTATGTGCTTTGTGATTTTATTATTGTTTTATTTAATAACCATAACAATGGATTTTATTTTAATGAGCTGGGGAGAGATTTGGCCACAGAGACTGGGTCCTGGATGAGGACCTGTGGATCTGGCCCTGGGCCACCAGCAAGCCCCCTGGCGCCCTTGCATGCAGGCAGGAGGTGGGAGCAAAGAAATAAAGAGGTCATAAAAATAAACTAATTTCAGCTCTCCAATACATAGAAGTAGGGGAGCGGGAGTTAGTTTGATTTGTGCCCCATAAGCACGCAATGACATCACCTCTGGCTGTGAGGGAGATTAGAGGGGAGGAGGGTGGAGTCAAGGGTGAGGGGGAAAGTGATTGACTGCACCTTGGAGGTCAGTAACACTAACTGGACACACATGGACATACACACATTCCTATGCATGTACATATTAACGCATACATGAGCACATACACACCACAATGTACTCTGTTGACGCCTCATGTGTAAAGCCCTCAGCAACCATCAACATAAACAAAATCAGTGTCAGCGGCAATGGTAGTTTATGTTATTTTTTTTTTCTTTCTCAGCTTGCATCTGTGTTATATTACCACAGCAACTGTAGCTTGAAGCCCTCAGCAATGTGAAACTCTTGTAATACAGCTGCACGTATGCTGCTGTAACTCCACACACACACACACACACACACACACACACACACACACACACACACACACACACACACACATACATATGGCTCTTTATACAGTGGGTGGAGGTGTGTATGATGGCTTAGCATAACAGAATATGTGTGTGTGTGTGTGTGTGTGTGTGTGTGTGTGTGTGTGTGTGTGTGTGTGTGTGTGTNGTGTGTAAGTTTGTGTGTGAATGTGTATATGTGTGCCTACTCTATGATGGGTGATGGATGGTATAATGGCTGTTTTACATACCGTATGGCCTGTTCTGTGAAGAGGTCAGGGTCTATAACGTTTAGCCAGTGGACTAGAGGGCTGTCAGGCTGGTGTGGCATGGATTCCTTTGCAGGATTAATCACAAATGTCCTGGAGGAAGACAGACCGCTCATAGCAATTTTGCACTATATATCTTCAATTTACTATCTTCTCTGTTGCAATGGCTTCCCTGGAGCTCCTTTTTCACTTAATGTTTTTAACATTAGCAGCCCACTCATTTTTGTTACAAAATCTAGTATTGGGCTAAATATATTTTAGACACACATGTTTCTAGCCACATGATTATCTCTGTGTTCTAGTGCCAAAGTGAAAGTACAAAAAACTTGCTAAGGTCATATTTTATTCAAATTTAAGTTGAACCACAAAAACACACTGTGTATACCAACCTGTACAGCAAAGATAACGGTGCTGTGACAATGACAAGGACTGTCAGGAGTTGGTCACACAGACTGTGGATTTGGTATGGCCAGTCTGATCCGCCGGCTATTATGGCAATTGCTGAAGAAGGGCTAGAGTGCACCAGGGCCTCAGGACTTTCACACACACTCCACAAAAGCTGCTTCACATACAGCAACACTGCCGTAATGTCACATCTTGGACACAAAGTAAGAAAACAGAGAAGGTGAATGTATAGATGAAAACAGAAAAGATGAGATGTGAGAGTAATACGTGAGAACACATACAAAGAGATAAAGAAAACTGCCATGTTGAGGCACTAAAACATCCACCATTACATCATGACATCACACAGTCAGTCAAATACCAGAACTTCCTGGTGATTTTACAGTTGGAAGGTTAAGTGTACTGCTAGCTTTAGATTTCACTATTAAAGTCATTGCTTTTACATTTAAATGTCCATAAATCTATTTTCTCAATTGGTTGGGAGGGAGCTGCTCATCATCTCTCATCTCCTAATCGCCGCTCTTCCCCATGGTCTAAAGCTTTTTTAGACCCACACAGGGATGTACTGATACAGGAGAGGTGAGGTAACACAATAGTACCCATGTGAGTCCTAAACCTGAAGACAGAAAGTTGGAGAAACTTTGAAAAGCCATCTGTTTAGCCTTGCCTTACACTTAACAATTGTCTCTCCAGACATACATGCATCTCCAAGCAACATAAACCTAAAGACTTGGCGTTGACATCATGTAGTGCAACACATGTACACTGCACTTTATCTGTGCCACTCTTTCATTCTCTTAATGTGTGTCACAGTTTACCTGTTCATTATCATCATTCAGCTACATGTATGTATGAGGAGGAGAAGTAAGAATGAGGATGGACAAGATGACCCCTTGAGCTTACAGACAGCTTGTCAATGACGCACTGACACAACGCTGAGACCTCCACCATCAGCCCCACAGGAGCTAAGTGAAATTAGGCCAACAGTGAGGAAGAGGGAGCAGAAACTATTTAGGGCTTTGTCTAGGAGTTCTGATGTAATAACCGAAGTCAAGGTAATTTAGGATGTGTAGCCAAGTCTATAGGCATAGAGGGTATACAATGTATAAAAATATAATCACTCAAAGAAGTACATATGCAATACAATGGAATAGTTTGACAGTTTACTATTCACTTCCAATTAGATGAGAATATTTACAAAATTGTGATTTTGTAAATTTTCTGGAAATTCAATTAAAAAACCATTTGCAGAGAAAACACAAGACAGGAATGTCTACTTTGGGCTAAACCAGTGAAGTAAATACCGGAGAAAATCTGCATACACTGTACATCTTGGAAATCAAATAATCCTTCTCACTGATTTGCAACTTTGCCCACAACAGCAAAATACAACAAGATACATTAAAGCGATAGCGTCTGACATGGATGATGATGATTGACAAAATTGTGTTTCCTACCACAAAACCCAACCCTACTCTACCAGCAAATCCGAAATACACTAGATGTTATATATTGCTATTTCAGTAGTACTTAACATTTTTCAAGGTAATATAACTATAATCTGCAATATAGGACAACATAAAGTACCTAATCTGCAGGTGTCTCCTATATGAAGGCTGGGCCCTGGCATATCTTTGCACCAGCAGCTGTAAGGTCTCTGACAACACCTGGCCAAGCACCTCCTTGGCCAACTTCGCCGGAAGGACAGCCCATAGGTCGCTCCGGAGCCCACACAGGAAGTAGAACCACATCTGCAGTGAGAAGGAACAACGCTCACCCTGTGGAAGAAAGAGGTGGATGGGAGGAAGGTGGGAGGACAGGGAGTTTACAGATGAAGATATATTATGATATGGACATTAACAATGAAGGGGAAACACAGAGAGCAAGAGGAGATAAAAATAGAGGGGGAGAAAGGGAGAGGGAAAGAGAAAACATGAAGGAGAAGAAAGAGAGAGACAGAGACAGAGGCAGGTCTGTCAACACCAGGATGTCTCAGTGGTCACGCCACCTGCACTCTGCACCTGGGTTTCTTTCCCCACTGGGATTTTAGATGGCTTTAAAGCCCTGAACTGGAGAACACATCACAACGGGCACACACTTGTGTGCACACACTCACTCACACATACAGATAGAAAGGGAGAAAGGGGAGAAATTGAGAACTCTGTGAGCAGAGACAAGAAAGTGAGATAAAAAGGGACATATGGAGAGAACCATTACTATTCTGGCATCCCACATGAAATATATAAAATTAATTACATCAAAATCTTCTTTCACTTTTACCTGTTCCCCTGTTTAACTCCCAAAAATAAATTGTGTGTGGTGCAGACACTGACCCATCCAAAACTCCTCAACTTCCTCTCACCTCAGCTCATCATGGCCCTCAATCCCTTCCATTTTCTTCTTACTTCAACTCATCTATCTCATTCTTTAGTTCTCTCCTTCCTCTCCCTCTCTCTCTTCCCTGAAGCAAGTCATTTAGGGATCGGTGCTTGATGGGGAGCGTGACCGAACCCTATGTCCAGGATTACACTGCCATCCCCTGCCTGTGGACTCAGCAGAGCAAATCCAGACACAGGCATTGGATCCAAACCAAGAGCAGCCACAACTACATGTGTGATGGGACTGTTTCTTTTTTAATTCAAGTCAAACTTATTTAATCACCCAGGTCAACTATGAACAAATTCTTATTACTGATGAATGGCCGGTGAGAGCAAAAACTGAGTCTGAGACTGGGAACTAAGGGGATGGAACAAACAAGTACGTTCATGGCAGCTTTTTGTTTATTCAGGTGAAATTTAGCAGTTTGGCTTTATCCATAACAAGGAAGGGAGCCAGGGTCACAATCTTAACTTTCTTTGATTGTCTCAGCAGACCTCTTAGGTATAGCATACTGTAACATAGCATTTTAAATATTTCCTTGCTAATAAGTGCTCATGTGTTAGCTCAATATCAATGTTAAATAACAAAGGAGGGTGAGCGAATGCAAGCTGGAATCGAGGCTCTCCAGAGGGACTCACAGACCTGTGAGTCCAGAACACAGACTGCATCTATATAATAGACATCAAAAATACAGATACATACACACACTAAATGAAATGCACATTCTGAGATGTTGCTGTACACCCACACATGTATTCATCTGCACAGATGCACACTGGCATGTTTAAACAAAAGCACACACCTGCGCACAGCAGGTCTGTCTGACACCATTGACCCAGAGAAGGAGGGACGAACA
>JANJYP010145690.1:0-15939 GCA_024605115.1 Rastrelliger brachysoma
TTGTCATCTTCGCTCATGATTGCGGTATGTAGCAGGGACGAGCTAACTAGGCTAACGTTAAATACGATTGCCTTTCAGTCCGCTTGGTTAGCTAGTGCAGCTATAAGCAGGCATTTCACCACCCAGTTTCATTTATTAGCAAACGTTTGTTTCTGAGGACGTTATGTCATAGATACATGATTTACGGGGGGAAATCCTTCTAGCTTCTCCTGGCTAGCTGTCACCGTCTCCGCTGCATTTCCACAACAATGAATATCTGCTTCTTCGTTTGTTCTTTAATGGCCTTTAGGTGAAATACCGCCACCTGCTGGACAGTAGGTACTACGTGTCAAACTCATTTTTGTTGCTCAAGTAGGCAGGCAGGAAGGAAGACCTGGTCATATATTTAGAAATATTAAAAAGTTAAAAGTATAGAAATAGTTGAATCGATATATCACAGCTATATATCCCCACTAACACACTATTCTAAACTGTCGTCACTCACCACCATAGCATAGCATCTTTGCACTGTCCTTGCATCCTGCTCCTGTCTCTGACTCAAGCTCATGCTAATAGATGTCAGGAGAGGTGTTTGGAGTGATCATTATTTAGTGAGCCGCATCTATTCACATTTATGATCAGAGCAAGTTAAAATCAATGTAAATTAAACTGACTGTACAGTAAAGTACCAGTCCTGTCAGTTGTATGATCCAGTTTATAAGAACTGCTAGGCTGGTATTAGTCAGCTCTTGTCCATAAGAAACTCTGGTGTAGAGGTAAGATCTTAAGCCCCTAGCCCGACCCGACCCGAATTCCCAAAATGTCAATTATTACTTTCGGGTCGGGCTTCTCTCTTGCTAACTTTTTTTCAATAAATATATATTTATATATTCTGTATACTAAAACGATGTATGGGTATTAAACTAAGGAATACTTGTTATAAAATAATTTGGATAAAACAGAGAAGGCGCTGTATGGTAATTACTATTTAACTACTAAACATGAGCCGCAGAGGAAGCTAAATACAGAGCTAATGCTATAACTAGCATTAGCTCTGTGTTTAGCATTATTAACTGTTAGCGCTCATTCCTTGTAGACTTTATCACAGAAGACAGAAAAATGACATTAGGTCTCAGTAAGTAAATAAAATAGAATACTGAACATTTTGTTTATGACATGTTTGACTCACTTAGGACTCACTTGGGCTTCCAAGTGTGTCTGCATCACCCCAACCCCCAACTGTCGTAACTTACCGTGTCTGTGTGCGCGACGGTATCGGAGCTCAGGTTCATCCTATTTGGCTTTCTGTCAATAAACAAGTGTAACGGATTTAATAATGAAGATCTGACAGCGCTCTGAAAACCGGAATTTTCATTCATTTATTAAAAAAATAAACACAAAAAAAAAACAGACAGCACATAAAAAATGGAGTCGTCCGGGTCAAAAGAGGATGTTTGGTCACCCATAACTAATGCATTTATCAAATGTATTTATCCAATGCATTTACAACATTGAAGTGAACATGACTGGAGTTGAGTTTAAAAAGAAATAATAAAAATCATGTGACTTTATGGTTATCATGTTATTGGTGGGGTGTCCCACATTACCCTTAGCCACCCAGAGAATGGTGTGACCCGACCTCACGTCTTTATCTCACCCCTGCTCCTCAGTCCCTCTCTGTTGCCACTTTTTCATCCCCAGTCCTCTACATCCCTCTCCAGCCCACTGCTTACTTCTCCCAAGTTGTACTTTCCTCTAACTCATTTGTTACTACCCCAAGTTGTCCACTAGATGCCTTCAGAGTCCTTCTCTCTCCACCTACACATTTGCTATTTACACTGGCACAGATCCTTTGTTCCCTTGTCAGACCCTTGCAGTTGTCATATTACTTTTGAGCTTCTGTTTTCTGAATTCTGTTACCTGAACCAGTAACTTATCTGCACCTGCTCGTCTACCTTCTGGATTTTTCCTTCTCCATCCATGCAGCTTTGTGGACTTTATGCAACTATTTATTACACTGGTCTTGCCACTCATGCATACTCCAATGTGACATATTGCTTCTATCTATAGCTTGTAATATTGGCCCTTATTTCCTCTATCCTACTCTTCCTGTAATTTCTTCTTGATTTCTGTTTTGATGATACATTTAATCTCAGTTTTGCTACATTCTATTACCATACTAATTTTCTTCTTGTTGCTTCTTTTGCATATTTATCTGTCAGTTCATTTCTGTCCTGACCAATATGTTAAGGTACCCACAAGAATTAAATTTGTATTCCTACCATTTTAAATCTGACTGTTTTTTAAGCTACTATATGTCAAGTGCTATGCCATGCCTTATATCTGATGGCATGTAGTACTTGTTAGTGAATCAGAACCTATCAAAACTTTGGTTTGATTCCCTGTATATACTGTCATGAACACACACACACACACACACACACACACACACACACACACACACACACACACACACACACGAGTGCAGCTACACCCCTGAATCCCTGCTGAGCCATCACAGTAATATCCCTTTTTACATTTTCCAACTACTAAAATAAAAACTTTAAATCCATTTATACATTTTTCTCCTTTTCCCATTTGAAATAATTCAAATTGTTAATCCCTCATTGTACATCATATATGTTTTCAGCAATGAGAATTACGACCATTACACTCTAAATACAGATCGGGATCTACAGTGCTACTTCCTTTCCAGAAGAAGCACTGGAAATAATGTTAATCTAAATAATAAATTAACATTTATTTATAGCTGCCAATTTTGGATCTTGACTGGTTTACAGATAGCATGATTATGGATTATTTCCATTGAGTGGCCGAAATGATCAATTCTCAGCTAAGTGAAATATCTGCTGTTGTTTAGTGTTTACTCAGCCAATAGGCACAGGGCAAGCATGTTCTTTAGACAACCAGATGCCAGGCACCACAAGGAGAACATGTTTCCAAACTATTTGAGACAAGCAGCATCTCTGAAAGTTATGCAACATCTGAGAAAGTTAGACAGCTTCTCTACAGGCAGATATATTTTTCAGTTACCAAAGTGTTCAGACCTGCAGGTAAGAATAGAAAAAGTGTCAAGGTCTGGGAATATGGCTGGTAAAATCATAATGAAAGCAGAGGCAGCTGTCTGAGATGTTGTGAAGCACACTGTGAAGAGTTCTGTATTCTCTTTTCATTGAACTTGCAAGCTCCTATCTCTAAGATATAGGGAGAGAAACATATTGTATAAACTCTATGCACAGTTATTTCTTGCCCGACTCTAATAAAGTTAGGGAGGTAATAAGTCGAAGTTGAATTATACTTTATGCTGTCCTGATTTTTTTTTACTATTTGTTACGTAACTGTGAAACTAAAATGAGTTTCCATAAACTGGCCTGACAAAGTTCCTGCTATTCTATCATCCCACCTGAGCACTGCCATCACCTGCCATGTCAAGTACACAAAATACATATCACTTGTCATAACTGTTGTGAGATTTATAACAATATATCAAGTACCCTTATAATCAAATGTCATTCCAGCAGATGGGAATAGCAAACACAAAAATAAAAAAAATCTCATATTCCCTGCATGTTGGGCAAGTAATGCAGTCATTCTGCAAATGGACAGCAGAATAACTGGATTATTGTCTAGTTAAGCTTCAACCAGCAGTGCACCTTTCAGACATAACAACTGCATTGGAACACAACATAGAAATTACATGCAAACTCTATCACAGACACAGACAATTGGATTTTGAAACATATTTTAATTATTACTATTAGTATTGATAGACCATTGTTGAACAGAGGTACAGGTATTGGTATTGCAACAGATTGTAATATTGTGGTGCAGCTGTGAGAGCACTTTGGTAAACCACATGTGCCCACGTGCTGTAATGTGTGGATTTCAGCAGCACGGCATATTCATATTGAGTAGGTCAATATGGTGGCACATTACTGTATGTGTGCGATAATGAGAAAATGCTAAATACAGAAACCTACAGACACATGTGACAACTGCAGGGAGATCATCTGCGAAACTTTGAAATCACTCTGCACTTTCTGTCACTTTTCTGGCTCCTTTCTTTTTTTTTTTTTATCTCACATCAGTTACTGGAAACTGGTTGCTTTTGTAAAAGAAGTGACATCATTCCCAGTTTTCTAATAACAAGGAGCAAAAGTGGTGTCTTCCTCTCCTCTGTCTGTGTAGATTTATCTCAGGTCCAAACAGTGACAGGTGAAACTGTTCTGTTTCATTTCTACCTGATGATCTCCTCTAGGTTATTATTTTTCTTTGCTGACTGATACACATGTATGATTGTTTAAAGTTCTGATAGACATACTACTAGTAAATAAATATACTGTATTGTGAACTATCAAAATAAATAAAATTATGTTATTTACATAACATATAAACAATACTTCATCACTAAACTGTTTTTTTTATAAGAATAGGCTACTGTATGTCTGTCATGCTTTCATCTGAGAAAATGAAGCAATGAATGAGGTTTCAGATAGACTTGTACAGAGCTGAAATGAATCCTCTTCCACTGTACTGCTCTCCAAGAGTGCTGCTGGTTCTCTGATATCCATACTGTCTTCCTCTCAGACCGGTTTGACTGCACCTAAACTGCAGTACTTTGTGCAAATAGGCAGCCATCATAAACTGGTAAATGTATGCATTTACAATCTAAAACATTTCCCCAAATCCATACAAGTGGTACACCTAGTCTGCACCAGTTATATTATATATTATATGTTTCTTTACTGCTGGAACATGTGGATGAAATATGCCTTTAGAACTGGAAAAACATGTAAACAAGGCTCCATAGGTGTACATGAGCATCACAAATTACCAAGATTAATATGATATCAATACAGAACGGTTGTGAAACTTTGAGGAAAAAATTAGTTGAGTTTGCTACACAAGCACCCGAATGCTGCAGAACTTTGTTATCTAGATTGAATGAAGTGGTTAACAAAATTACAAGGAGCAATCAAATGCACCGTTTTTGTCTGAATAGCAGTCCATGTAAAGTGTAAACTGTAATAATGCAATCCAACATTACAGGAAGGCAATACCAGAGCTGTGTGGAGCACAGAATTATAGCACAAGTGCTTTCTTTGATTGATTTCTGTTTTTGTTTTTGTTTTTTTTTCCTTTTTCAATGAACATACATTTTGTAAGAAAAATCTCATTCCTCTACTTACTGTAGCTCTCATTTCCCCATTACTCATCAAATCTACGGTAGTCTACTGCAAAATGTCTCCGCTCTACTTCTACACAGTTTTCCATTATTTTCAATCAACCAAGCTTAGGACACGTTAACAAAAACTTACCCTTTATGAAAAAGGGACATACATATTTCTTTAAAAAAATGCTGTGAATAAAGAATGATTAAATAAGGTTCAATAAAACATGAACATTAGTCCATATTCTCATATTGCCTTGTAGAGCTGTTCCACCATAAGGAAATTTCCATGTCGAGCCCAGATCATCACTGAAGGGTGAACAATATTGTTGCCCCTTTTTCGCTCCTTGAGATCTACAACATGTGCTCAAATGAGAGAACGTTAAAAAATAAACAAATAAAAGTCTTTAACTTCATTCCATTTTTACTCTCTTCCTCATGATCCCTGTTTCTTGTTGCCTCTGAAGTCTTTCTCTAAGCCTCTCTACCCTCTTTGTCCTCTGTCCACCTTCTGATCAATCTCTCTCCTCGATTTGGAAAGATGGATTCAGGAGAGCAGAAAGTTCTCTCTGATTCAACTTTTTTTGTTTTTCCCTTCACAATTTCCCCCCATAGACCCTAGATGAGAGAAGGTGACGTCTCCTCCTCCTCCTCCTAAATATTAAGGGAGGAGCTGGATGAGGATTTTCTCTCTTCACTTCCTCCTCCCCCTCCTCCCCTCTAGAAGGGCGAGCTGGGGGAGCGGACGGTACTGGCTGAGCTGATGGAGATGTGATCAGAGTCAGATGGAGGGCTGGGATTTGAGGAAGGGTCAGAGCAAGTGTCAGGGGTCAGAGAGGGAGGGGCCATGGACAAGCCAGGGAGGCAACTGGGAGGTTCCACCCGAAGTCTTTTCGTTGTTGATGTCGTTAGCGTTGTCAGTGTCTGCATCATCTGCAAAGGTAGTGGCTTCACATCCGAGTGGCGTCCTCGTCTGAGAACCTGCCCCTCCTTATCAAGAGGGGTGGCCTGAACGTGGGAACAGGAGAACAATATGATTAGATCCAACAGCATAGTGGATAATCAATGAATTTGTGTTTGTTCATGGATTTATTTGTTATTAATTTAATCAAGTCTTGTTAATCAATATTTTCATGTTTCACATTACATTCTATTGTGATTATTATGGTATAATTTGCTCTCAGAAAAATCAATAAAAATAACTTTGAAAGAAAGTCTTGTTAATCAATCCCTTATGTCAGTGTCCATTATTTTGAATGTCAACCAAGTTAAATGTTTTGACCTTTATAACCATGAACTTTGAGGCCCTCCATGAATCATAATGGATTATTATCCATAATGGAAAAAGTCACACAACAGGAGCTGAACAGCAGCCCTTTGTATTAGTAGAGGCAGCCGAGTCGGGAACATCACATCAGGCAAAAATAAATAAATAAATAAATAAAAAAATCATTGAAAATCAATGCAGCAAGCATATAAATAGCATTATTTCTTTGGGAAGGCAGCATTCACAAAACAACAGTGTGAACAAAAAAGAACTGTTACATTGTGGAAACCTCAATTTGCTTGCTTTGTTTTCAGTGTAGTTGTTTGTATAGAAAATAAATATTCACAAGCATAATTTCCAGGGTAACTTGCACTTCCTTATTCACACACTCTGAAATCCAAGAAACACTGATGCACAGCGACACAATGCAGAGGGAAAGACTTCAGACAGACAACAACGATGCATGTGCTGAATGAATTCTGTGTTTACAACGAACCAGTGATGAATGGAAAGGAGCATAAAGCCAAAGCACAAAGATCACAGAGCAAGGACAACATGAAGCTGTCAAAGCAGCACAGCAGCAGCCAGTCAGCAGGGTGGTACGCAGGAACGGGAGGAGGGGACAAATCAATTTCAGAGAAACTATTTTGGTTTGTTTTGATTTCTCACTGGTTTGTGACCATCTAAGAGCTGGTGTCTCTATGAAAACCTGCCGTACCTTATCCAGTACATAGCCGGGTGCTGGTAGAAATCCAACGACCCAGATCTCTGCATAGAAAAGCTGTCATCCAACTGAGCACAAAGAGAAACCAGCACAATCAGTCTAAACACCAGTTCATTTGAATTAAGAAATACCAAAACACACAAATTTAATTGAAAGAGTTGTATCTGTCATAAGAGGCAGCGAGAATGAACTGAAAAAGTTGCAGAAAACTATTGTAGACCTTGGAATAAACCTGTTAAATTTAGTGTAAGAACAACATGTTTAGATTAAACAAACAATCCCACAAATAAGTTTATTTACAGCTAATTTAGTTTATCAAGATATCGACTTACAGAAATGACTGACACTCCAGCAGTGGTGTCGTTGACCTTCGGACTGGTATTGAAGTGTTTCTTTATCTTCCCTGCTACTGACAGCTGGTGATCATTTTCACATAGGCCCTCATCCTGTATCGAGCATGGAAGTAGAAGGGATTAGAGGAGGATTTAAAATAGAAATTTGCATGGGAAAATATTTCAAGTAGGAACAGCTCAATAAGCTCAAATAATAGTGTACTTACAGTGACCCAAGGATGCTCTAGCACCTGGAGGGCATTGTATCTCTGATCCACCTCCACCTCGAGCATGGATCGGATTAGCTCCTGCAGCAAGCAAACATTGTTTATTCTCTCTATATAAGATGAACATAAAGAAATTTCCACCAATGTGTGACTGGATCCAGCTCAAACCACAAACACACTGAGAGATGCTGATATTTACCTTAGCTGTATCTGATACATTGTCCCAGTATGGTAGAGGAAA
Source organism: Rastrelliger brachysoma (assembly GCA_024605115.1). NCBI lineage: Eukaryota > Metazoa > Chordata > Actinopteri > Scombriformes > Scombridae > Rastrelliger > Rastrelliger brachysoma. The sequence goes on from JANJYP010145690.1 coordinate 7,962, forward strand.
TTCTAGTTGTCCCATTAGTATCTGATCAAAAAGCACTTCTTGATCATCACTGCTCCTGGAAAACAAAACATTTCTACATGAACGTCTCATTATAAATAAAACACTGATGCATTTTTATTACCAACCATTAGGTGGACTCAGACAAACAAAAATGGAATTTCATTTGATGGAGCTTACCCACGAAAGGGTGGAAAACCACACAACAGGATGTAGGTGATGACTCCAGCTGCCCAGATGTCCACCTTAAGGCCATACCTGCACAAACACAAAGAAATGCAGTGATGATATAAAAGCACCATACAGAGAAATAGAAGTTTATTGTAAGCATGCATACTATAATCCCATTTAAAACAAAATTCCTTAAAAAATACAAATTCTTTTTTCTATGTGAAGTCACCTATTGTTGTACTTACCCTGTTTCTGCAATGATTTCAGGTGCTACATATGTTGGCGTCCCACAGACAGTGTAGAGGGGTCCGTCCACTACAGTTGCCAAACCAAAGTCTCCCAGTTTCAGGCTTTTGCTGCCGTCTGCATGCTCATACACCTATGAGCACATTGGAAATATAGACAGACACATTTAGCTTGAGCAATGAGATGAGTATGTCAGCAGCTGGATAAATGTGTGTGTGTGTGTGTGTGTGTGTGTGTGTGTGTGTGTGTGTGTGTGTGTGTGTGTGTGTGTGTGTGTGTGTGTGTGTGTGTGTGTGTGTGNCATCTGAAGTCATGTGTTTTGTTTTTTTTAATTATTGTAGTGGAATTAGTTTTTGTTTTGTTCAAATCAAACACATAGAGGCTGTAAACAAATCCTCACTAGTGAGACTTTAGTTGTATTTACATTATTGCACATGTATATGCAACAAGTGGTGGTAATTTTTTAAAGTTATATAATCAAGCACTTATTTAACAGAAAACAGTCGGCAAACAAAGATCTGGAAACAGAGAAGCAAAAAGACAGAAATGACTGCCATCATAGGTCAGCAGTGGTTAATGTGAAACAAGAGGCTACTTGGCTATGTCTAAAGGGATACATTTACCAGTCTTGTTCCAACTGTGGCTTGTAATGGGTAACTCTGAGTGGTAAGAGGAGCAAAGGAAGAGGTGAAGAACAACAGTTGGAGAAAGGGGACAAGGGGAGAACTAGAAGGTTGACGGGAGAAGGGAGAAGGAGGGAGAGAAGCACCAATGAGGGAGGCTGGAGGAGTGTGCTGGAGGTGTTAGGGCAGTAAGGATGAGTCATCTCTCTCTGTGTGAGTGATATTACTTCACTGTTCATTCAGAAAGGAGGGAGGAAAAATGAGAGGAAGGAGTCTACACTGCGGCAAGTTATGAGTATGTATACAGGCACGTGATATATGAACTCACCAGCAGGTTTTCTGGTTTGATGTCTCTGTGCACAATGTTGAGGCTGTGGAGGTATTTGATGGCATTGGCCAGGTTGTAGAGCATGCCGCTGGCATCTCTCTCAGTGTATCTGTTGGCAGAGGTGATGGCGTCGAACAGGTCTCCCCCCTGTGGATAAATTGTAAAGAATGGCTGGGTTAGTACAGGAGTTTGTTTGGCGTGTTTACACACATGACCTGACAGATTCATTTCCACAGTTTTCGGCTTCGAGGGGTTTTTAGCTACTCAGCAGCTGGAGGCATATTATGTGTTCTCATTGCACATCTTGATTGAAACATCTCCTCCCTCTGTCTTTCAATATTTCTCTTTCATTTTGATTTTCCCTCTGTTTAATTCTGTCTTTTCTCTGTTCTCTCAGGTTTTTGTCTGTCTCTGTTTCTCATATTTTGTATTCTGTCTGAATCTCATCTCCATCTCACCTCTCTCTCTCTCTCTCTCTCTCTCTCTCTCTCTCTCTCTCTCTCTCTGTGTGTTTCTCTCCCTGAGTGGGCTACGTGGAACATATAGGACTGAATCTCTCTCTCCCCGTATAAACTCAGCCACCCTGTCAGCCTCCAATTTGTACAGCAACAGTTGTTTAAATATGAGAATTGTTAGATGCCATAGCTCATTAACCAACAGATATTCATTTTCTGTACCTAGCCAAAAGTACGTGGACATTATTCCTTAATGATTATTGAACATCAAATAGCAAAAGCAAGGCTTCTGATATACTGCTATAACAACATTTTGGAAACTGGCTGCAGGGATTTTCTCTCATTCGGCCAGAAAAGCCTCAGTGAGGTTGACCAATAATGCTTGGTGATAAGGCCTGGCCCAAAATTGTCATACCAGAAGTGTCTGATAAGGTTTAGGTCTGAACTCTCAACAAAAAATGGTCTTTCCCCAAACTGTTCTTCCTTAACTAGAGCCAAGGCATCCAAAACAGCATCAGGAAAAATATTATACAACTCTATGGACACCATATAGTGGCTGTAATGTGTACCCTAGTGCTTCTCCTTCTGACACATCCATCTATCTCTCTCCTGCTCTCAGTCCCTGTCATTCTTGCAGTGCCTCATTCATACACACAGCCTCCTCTTGATCCTCCTACTTTGGGCACGCTCACATGTACGTTTCTCCCACAGATTGCCTCTCATCTACATTCTGTAGTACTCTACACCACAACATGAACAGATGGATCACATTCCTGGCTCCTGAATAATGCACAAACATTTCTTGACTCAGAGAGCAAGAGAGAATGAAGAATGTGAACACACGAGCGCTCCAGGCCACAGACTGATTCTCACTATCCTGCACTGTGTGACTGGCTGGAATTCAGCATTTGCTTTTCTGGTAAAATGTTGCTGCTCAATCTCTGTCACTGTTTCTGCCTCCCTGCCCCTCTTTGGCAATATCAAATTAGAGATAATGATGCCACGGAGAATACATCTATCTGCTGCTATCCGAGTTTTGGAAAAATCTGCCAGCCTGTTCCTAAGCAGAGCAGATGACGCACAAACACATAAAAATAAACCCATTATTTTAGTGTACAAGCAAGGCCACATACCTTAACGAGCTCCATGACCAGATAGAGTTCATTGTAAGTGTCCACCTCCTCTATAAGCAAGACGATATTTGGATGTTTGACCCTGCGAAGGATAGCCACCTCATTCTGTATCATGTGCTCCTGGAATAAGAAATGAATTTGATTTTAAAGCCAATTGAAATAATAATAATAATAATAAGAAGAAACTATAAAATAACAAGCAGCGCTATTGTTAAGTAAAATTTCACTTAAGTTGAGCATCTTCTTGCAGCTATCTTTTGCTGTTTACCTTGCCTCTGCATTTGCCCTTGTTGATGATCTTCAGAGCGTACTCTCGTCCTGTGGAGTGCTCCACACATTCCCGGACGACTGCAAAGTTCCCATCACCTAACATGCGTCCCACCTTGTAACGGTCTGATATGTAGGATGGCACAGCTGGAACCTCATCAACCAGAACCTCCGCTGCAGGGAAGAAACATGAGGTTTAAGGCCATTGAAAAACTGTAGTTGTTCACTAGTTCACTAGTATCAAGTACACTTGTTCCTAGGCTGACAAATGAATGACTGAATGACTACGGCACAGGTTGAACACAATTCATAAAACAATTAACAAATAAATAGTACTTCTATAAATGAGTAAAACTAGAAACAATTATAAAGGACAACAATAACTTAACATAATCTTCAATATCTGGATGATTTAAATAAAGTTTCAATGACAATTAGGGCTCTTGTTACATTCTCTGGTCCACATTTTGTCACACTGACTGCTCTATGGATGATGATAACCCAGCTGGAAAATTGAAAAGCAAATGTGAAACCAAGTGGTGAAATCAAAATGCAAATAAATGCTCATATAAATATTAATTCATGAATTGGTTTATAACATCTAAGACTAGGCGCAACCAGAATAAACCCAATCAGCTGCAAATGTTACATGCTTCACAGACTCAGCTTGAGATTCATTCTTGGTATTTCTCTAGTTTAGATTAGTGGCTGTTTTCCTTCATGGTGTCACCAGCTGCAACCTTTATTTTGTCATGTTACTAAACCTAATGAAGTCAGAGGGCCGAAGTAAGACTTTCTTCGGAAGGGGAAAGGTGTGAGAATACAAGGTACAGAGAACAGGATGTACAAATCAGAGCAACTAAAGCCAAGAAAAAAAGAGATGCATCAAAGGTCACCAACATGACTCAGACATGCATGATATTTGCAAGTACATCGCCCAACACCTTTGCTCTTTCACAGATTGGGATTCTTGTAACTTAACTTTCCTCACCTTCAGTAACCAGTCCATTGCTATCTTCCACTGAGCTGGAAACTTTGGCGGAAGACAGAGAGGTGGAAGAACCTTGGGACCCCTGCGGAGAGCAAAAGAGGAGAACAGTGAGCCAGATATCAAGAGGGGAAAGGGTTATTTAAACTGTAGTATTTCGGTATTACCTCAAATTGTAATCTGCTTCTCACTTAGCAAAATACAATGAAACTTTGTATATCCAAAAATAGAACATTTTGCTATACTCGTCTTCAAAAGTCTGTGTTTGTTTTTGGATGTCTCTCTGTTGTGTTGTGCTGGTCTGTGTTGTGTGTACATGGTATTCACATCAAGAGCCACAACTGATTTACTTAAGCCAGTGAGCTGAATATAAAGCGGTTATTTATTCACCAACCACCTGTGTGTGTTGACGCGTGCATCCCAATAAGCTCCTCTCCATTCACAGAGCTTGAAGTAATTGCTGCTTCATTGCATTCTTTCATTTCATTTCTCTATACTACTGTCTTTGACAAAACATGAAAACACAGGTTTTGGAGGCACTAATAAAGGTGGATGAATGAGTGGTTGAAATGTACTGACTGCATCTATCTAAAGACAAAAACTCATTACACTCTCAACCTCGTAACCCTCTGTCTGGTTGTCATGGAAGCAACAAAGATAGGGAGCACAGATCTAGACGGGACTGTAAATGAGAATCTGCTGCTTTCGTTATTTCTGTACTTTCTCTACTCCAATATCCTTTTGTTCTCCTCCAAAATTATTTGTTGGCTTCAAGTACTTCATTTGGACATTTGGATCATGCTTCCTTTCTATCTCACTTTCCACTCTCCCTAGTCTCGTCTCTCCATTTCTCTGTCTCTCTCCCCCTCTTGGCTCAAATCCTTTACTCAAAGCCTTTCACTGTCACTCCTGAGGACACAGCAGTGACAAATCTTTGGGGTTTGGGGGATCCAGCGATCCCACAGATGCAGCTAGCACATGCAGCTAGTAGCCATTGATGGAATTGGATCCAATCAAAATTTCTCCTAAATATAAGCCATGCCCATGGCTGCTGTGAATTATTAACATGCAGTTTATACTCTGGTCTGTGCCATGTGCATGTGATGCACGAACCCATTTTTGTTGGTGGCTGCCTAGTAATTGATGTCAGCCAGACAATGGTGGGTTTTTCTTTCATCTCTCTGTTAACCGCAGGTGTATTTTTGAAGTTCCCTCATACTGCATAACATAATCCACACATCAATTAGCCCTGACTCCTTAGTGGAAATGAGATCTAAACACTCTTGATGAATTAATGGATGAGAAATTATGACTATAAGCCAGCCAGCATTTGAAATAGGGTGTACACAGAGTGAAACAAGTGTACAAATTCAATAATACATTATTATTTAATGGTAAATATGTTGTGCCTCTGTTTTAGCAATGTGGGTTTTCTTTAGCGTAACAAAAAATGCTGGGATGTTGTCTTAGTTATAACATGAAGCAAAAGATCAGTGCATTAAATAAAAGCATTTTTCTTTCTGTGATTTCACCTCTCACTTCATGTGAACCCTTAATTTGTGTGATGTCCAGTCAGACTGTGACACTGCCTGGCAGAGAGGGGGAAAAGGCCACCCATTGTAAAGACTTAGATCTGAAAACTATTTAAAGAGCTGAAGTGTCCTATATCTCTGCCTGAGTAGCTGTCAGCTCTCTTACTCGTCTCATCTGCTGCGACCTGAAAGCCACCCAGGTGAATGCAGTTGTGAGTCAGGCTGAATTTGGCTTATGTAACACCGATCACCCTCCAGTGCTCTATCTGCAAACACATCCTTCTTCTGCTCTTTTTATTTTCTCATTGGTATATTTACCTCTCCTATGCCCTTATCTCACATCTACCTCTGTTCTCTTCTTGCTTTATCATTTTGAACTCCTATCTCTCTTCCTGCCACCGAGGGAAACAAAATACTGTTGCTATGGAAACTGCTCAGAGAGGAGAGAGGCAGCTTATGAGACTTCCAGTGTGAAGACTGCAGCCTATATATGGCCATTTCCTGTCTGCAGACTAGAATGTGGATTCAACCTTCTATGAATATTGTGTCTCTTTCTTGTGTGGAAAAACTACAGACAGATGGAGAAAGACAATGTGAAAGAGAGAGAGAGACAATGCGAAAGAGAGAGAGAGATAGAAAGACAATGTGAAAGAGAGAGAGAGAGAGAGAGAGAGAGAGAGAGAGAGAGAGAGAGAGAGAGNTGATGAAGGGTAAATGGGGAGACAGGAAGAAAGATGTATGGAGTCTGGTCTGGTTGATATTGATCATTAGATTTGGCAGGAAAGGCAAGAACTGTCTTGTTATTGTTAGACCATCCAGCTTTCTCCCTGTTGCACAACACCACATGGACTATTCCTAACTCTACATCTCTATATTTTTGCTCTGACTATGACTCACACAGCTAAAAAACATACTGACAAACCTTTTACATCACGGCTGCAGCCACTGCTCTTCAAACCCGCAAGGGCAACACTCAGCAACTGAATACTGATCAGTGCATGAATATGAATTAAACAGGATGTCCATGATTAACCTTAAACATGAAGTATCATCTGGAAGGTGGATGTGGAGCAGAACAAATAATGTTTCATTTCATGGTTTAAAATGGAAGTCTGTCAGCTGTAGCATGCAGCATTAAAAATGCACTGTGCGTTTGCATAACCAACTTAACTGTAATGCTAGCCTTGTCCTCAATGCCCCTGTTTGAATCTGATTACCAGACACATACTAAAGCATTCTTCCTCTCTGTCCCTTTGCCTGGGAGAGCTAAACTGCTTCTCCAGCAGCATTTGTGTCACTTTTGCTGTTGAGCAGTATCCAGCAAAAAGCTATATATTGGTATTTGCTTTGGTGGAAAAAATCTAATATGACTCGATAGAAATGGGATACTTTGTTGTGTCTCAAGTTGCTACTCTGCCTCTCATAAGAACCTGAGGAGCAGGAGATAATATTTCTTGGCATATTTCGGTGTCTAGACAGAGAGGAGACAAAATCTGTTTGACTCTCATCAAAATAGATCAGCAGTGTTTGGGGATTGTGTCTTTCTGCTCTGCCAGTTGGACACAGGGAAGTTTTCTAAACACCAATCTAATCATCAATCCTTACAGACTGCAATCATAGGGAATCACAGGAACGTGATTAAATGCTTTAGGAAAAATGTAACAATTGGAAGGTGACTCCCCCTCCCAAAGAATCAAGACCTGAAGCAATGGAACAGGGAGATAAGCACACCTCACGGACTGCATTTGTGTTGTAGTCTCTCCTCTAAGGATACAGATGTAATTTAACAAAGCAGCACCTCTGATAAACGTACATGTGAAGACAATCATTACCATGCTCATCCTCTCTCATCTCTGTATTAACAGCTGTTAACTCCCTGTTGAAATGATATGAGGAGCATGAGCAAAAGAAAAGAACACAAATGAAAATGAAATGACAATGAATTTAATGATGACATCAACAAATGGAAATTAATACATCAAGCAAAGAAAATACAAACAGAAATGAACAAGCCAAGAAGAGCTGGCGGCCTCACATGGGAGAAATCACAATATGCAGATGACTCGCCTGTGAGTCAAACACACAGGCAATTTTTATATTAACATATCTTTTATGCATGCAAAAACTTAAAACCCTCTGCAAAAATTTGATGTCACCAACTTTTAGATACATTAAAGATATATGAATATGAGCAAGATTTAAATTATTTATGAACAATTTGAAGGATTTTTTTTTTTT
>JANJYP010145721.1:0-12881 GCA_024605115.1 Rastrelliger brachysoma
CATACACACAGCCCTCCATGGCACATGGTTGAATAGCCCTGTTGTAGGTACTGCCCCCACTCTAACACACCTGATTCTAATAATTATCAACTTACCAAGCAGCTTAAGCTTGTTATGGGGTTTGAGTTCATTATTAGTCAGGTGTGTTAGAGTCAGAAGATACCTAAAACATGCAGGGCAGTAGCTCTCCACGAGCAGAATTGGACACCCCTGCTATATCATACTCACACTCATCACACCAATCAACACCTTGCATGTTCAAAGTTTAACGCACTCCTCTTTTATAACTCACACTACAAATGGTAGTAGAGAATGAACAGAAAGTACAACAAATCAAGAAAATAAATATTCATAAAAGTCAATTCTCCAGATTTTGCAGAAATGTTGAGTCATACCAACTGTCTCAGTAATGTAAAAAAATTAAAAAAAAAAAATCACATACCTCTTTTCTTTTGCTGCACTCAGTGGTCTTTGTTCTTTTACTGCTGCCGTCAACCAACTGAGATAAAGCTTTGTGAGCTGCACAACAAAAGGTCTATTATTTATTTATTTGTATATTTATAAGTGGCGCCTTCATAAAATACTACTAGTCGATAAAGTAGTTCAGATTGGAAATGAAAGTCTATCTGTTTTTATTTCAGTGTTGCCCTCTGGCGACCCTATCCACCATCTATTCAGCACATCTTTGAAGTTTATCGTGCTTTTCTTTTAATAGTAACATGCTGTATAAGGCACGTGCTGTAATCTAACGTATCCTGCCCTGAAAAAAATGCTTTAATGACCTTGAGGCACAAACGCCAGGATGAAGACATTCAGGTGAAAGTTTTGGACAATCACGCGCTGTCAACATTTAAGGATGTCACTGTGGGAAAGGGGAACTGAGAGTTTGAAATCAAGATGCGCGTCACTATCGACTGGATTGACAAAGTGACATCTCAGCATTTACGTGTTCAGTGACATATAACTAACATATAGTGTGAATGCTTGAGTAACATTTTTAATCGCAACATCCCAGATGATGGAAAAGTTAATGAAAAACGTCAATTTATGGCAAACCTTGATTTCTGTCAGTAGGCCTATTTACCCTCTGTAATCAACATATGCCCTGCTGTATGACATATATCATTGATAGTCCTGTATTAAAACATTTTGCCAGTCAGAACTAAATGATTTATTTGATATTAACTGTTAATATTAACACTTTTTCAGTTTTTTTGAAATATACTACTGTAATATCCGTTTATAAAAATCATCAGAACAATGGAAGTCTCCGCATGTCTTTTTTTGAGACATTATTTACTTTTTAGGACCAATGTTTTATAAACACAGATTCCCTATTATTTGGATAACAATGAAAGAAAACAGTTTGCCTTAAGGGAGGATGTAGTTTTGATTGTCATCATAGAAACAATGCAACTTTATTTTCAAAGTCATCAATAAAAAATCAAACAGGATCAGTTTTTAGAAACACCTACCGGATAAGTGCAGGAGATCCACAAAAGAGCTTCGTTTCCAATTAATGGGCAATAGACGGACCGATGGGCCAAACCGCGAGGACCCTGTGAGCGGATACCGCCATGGAGATTCCCAGTGAGTTATGGACATGCCTTCATGTTTTTTTTCTGTGTACACTGGCTTTAGTAGTTAGTCTATTTTCACGCTTTACGCAAAGGCGGACTGCATGCCTGGGTTGATGTTTAATCGCTCACCGTGGTGCGTAAAAAGGCGCGCCCTCGTCCTTGCGGACTATCACGTTATCGCTATATCCTTTGGGGAGGCAAATAAAAGGTTTAGCCAAAGCACAGCACTGATGCAAAGTCTGGTAGGTGACTGCTCTCACCCGCAGCGCAGAGCTTTTTGACACAGACCTACATGCGGGTCGGACTAGCGCTGGCAGCAGCGCACTTCTGTGCATGTTGGTCTTGTTGGATTTCACTGGTACCTTTACCTTGAGTCGTGACGCTTGAGCAAATATTTAATTTCTCCACAATGATTTTAAAAGATGCGGCATCTGTTTGCGAATGTTGCAGAAAACGGGTAGAGGTAAGAGCCATTGAAATATTACTTGGGTAACTTTATGTGAATGATATGTGTGCTGCAGTCTCCTTGCTCAGTATTTTAAGACGCGTTCATCGTCTTGGTTGTATAGGTTGTAGATGCAATTTGCAGCATTTCAGTATTAACACATGCTATATGTGCATAGGTGAACGTTGTATATTGAGACTAACTGGAGGGTAAGGCATAGCTGGGGGTCTTTGGGTTTTTTTCTTTACAGCTATGCTTGTTCTCTGATCTGTAACAAACTCTACATCCAACATGTTCTAAGTCTTATTTCTGCATGGTATATGATTGTATTTATTAACCACACATGGAAATAGATTGTGTAATGCCACTTCCTAGAATATTGCTGTACATTAGGCTATATTGCTAAATCTCAAGTCTTCTCAAAAACAGTCATATAAGCTATTGAAATGTCACTTTTTAGTTAAAGTTACTGTCAGATGGTATACATTTAAGAAAACTAATCGGGTAACTGGGGATATAGACACTATTCAGACATCTTTTGAAGCAGATGATGATGAATCTGATTCAAGACATCAAATTGGTTCTGAATATATAGAGTTAAACATGGCACTTAATCAGTGTGAGGATTTTATTCTCACTCATGCTAAATATGTATTATTTCCTGTTACTGTATGCTACAAAATCATCTCCTGCGTCTGTAGCATGACTCAGCAGATGGGAAAGTTAGGGGTAGTGACTGCAGAAGCTGAATCTGCAGTTGCTGGCACAGTTGCCAGAAAATGTTAGCAGAAAAGAGCAAGAGTTTATCAAGGGCTGACAGCTATAAGGGATTCCAGTAAGTCCATCAGGAAATTATGTCACACCTGTATCATCTGATATCTACTTACTTACGAGTCTGCACTTTGTCATGGGGAAGGCAGGTTCAAAATAGAGAGGAGTTTGAAAAGATTCACAAGCAATCCTGCCACCACTGAGATGCACTTTATACAGCATCTGTTTATCAGCCAACTGTGTCATTTAATCATTAGTGCCACATCAACTAGTTGGTTGAAATTGCTGAGCTCTGTCTGTGCACCTGTCTGACACGAGTTGGTTAAAATAGCATGTTAAAGGCCTCATCACATGTGAGCATCTTGACACCTTTCCAGAGCATCTGTCACATACCTGGAGTAATGCTTGCCATTATCCAAAGTACCACCACTTGTGGACTGCTGCTTCCAATTTAAAATAGCAACATGGTTTTGGCAGCTGATGTTGGCAGACAAAGCTGTTATCTTTTAGTTTGGCCACAGTCCTGGACCTCAAATTCCACCACCACGGTGAGAATGCAGAGTGTGTATGCTTGTATTTACACAGTTTAGGTTGATGCATTCCCACGTAGGCACTGGTGGAGGTGAAAAGGTCAAAGTTAATCCTCAAGCTGAGTCACACACACACACTTCTTAAACAAAGTGACCGCATTCTATGAAATGACACATAAGAGTACATTGAAAGGCTATTAGTTTTCCTATACAGACATTGCCTCATGTCTCTAACTAATGAACATTGTAAAGTAGTATACTTGGGACCACATGACTGATGTAATGTTTTCCTCTCAAATAATAATGTGCACAGTCCTCCTGGGTTTGTATAATTTTCAAGTATCACAAGAAGTCTGAAAAAGTGCATTTGCACAAAGATTTACTCAGAAATGGACAAATGCATAAAAACCTTCTAATAAATTTACTACTATGTAACTAAAGTGGAGTAGCCACTTGGCAGTCAGCAGGATGAAATCAGACCTAGTGTAGTAGAATTTATTCCCTGTGAAAAGCTCCCTAATAAGTTCCATTCAGTATCATTTCCTGCCATGGTTATAGCTTGTATTCATTATGAATAAGTGATCATTTCCAGTGAGACTATGAATGACCAAAATGCATGTCAAACTGTGTTGATGAATTTTACACAGCCAATGACACTATATATGTGCATGTATTGATCTATGTGTATTTTCTGGATACTGAGTCTGCAGGGATTATACAGGTTTTCTCAGGGTAACAAGGAGGCTCAAAGAGGTTACTAACGCATGTGGAGCAATTAGTAGATTGTTGTGGGACACCACCAGCACTATGCACACACAGTTTGTAGACAATTTATGTAAAACATAGGAGTGATATGTGTCAGATGTACATTTTGATGAACACAGGCTGATGCTACGTGTCATTGAGAGTTTCCCCTCAATGGCAATGTCTGTGCAGAAAATGTTGCATGGAGGTTAAGCTGATTACAGTAGTGACCCCTTAAAGAACCACTACTAGTATAGCACTCGTAACGGTATTATAATTCTTGACGTTATATCTTATTATCCCTCAGTTGTAGCTAAATTGTTTTTGCTTCAGGTTAATTTGCACTGGTAATGTGGGAGTCTGGGAACTTAACCTAGCCTTTATCTGACCTGTCTTCCTTGGAAGATCATCTGTATTTCCTCTCAACCTTCTGCGTCATGCATCCAGACTGCTGTGAAAGAGTGCATTCAGCATGTGGTAAAGAGGAACGAGGCTGGTTGCCCACATGACCCACAACAGTAGAACCGCTCTCACTTCCAATTATCTCCTTAGAGGTCAGAGTGTGCTATACTTTCAATGGATGATGGAAACAGGCTCTGATTTTCTGAATAAAGCTGACTAATGAACCAATTATAGAAACACCCTGTATAATCAAGGGTTAAACAAGGATACATGCATTTCTGCACTGTCATAATATCTGCAGATTTCTGTTCATAATCCAGGATATCACATGGTTTTGTATGCCTCATATGCAAGAATGAAACAAAATGAATGTGATACTGCCTCATCATGCTGAATCATACCTACACGATTCACAGTAAAAATCATCAAATGCTATGCATAGTCACAGTGTATGATTATTCTATATTGCAAACCTGTATATCCAGATGACAGCCACAAATGTGAGCACCATCTCCAGCATATTAAAGGATATTTTTTGGTGTAGGCCAGAGGTTTTCTAAGTAGGAGAGAGACCTCCCCAGGTGGGTTCCCAACAGTACAGGGGATGTTCAGTGAACAGAAGTTAAAACATTACATTAGTTGTCAAAAGGAGATCACATAAAGTAACCTATATTTGTGAGCTTTGGGTAAAGAAATAGAATACTCTTCAGTGTTTGTCTGAGAAGGTCCTCACACCGGCATGCTTTGAAAACCTGTGGTATAGGGTATTGTGTTAGCTCAGAGGATGGATAATCTACAGCATAATTATTTCTTTACACTTTTCATTGATTTATTACCCTGTATTGTTTGATCAACTATTGAAGAGCATACATAATGACATGACTACAGTACCAGTCAAAATGTGGGCGCATCTTCTCCTGAATGAGAAACTGTGTGAACTTATGACTGGTACTCCAAGTGATAAATGAATTCAAGAATAAAAATCATATGCCATGCTAATATGTCATCAGGCCTGAAGGAAAGCATGGAAGAGTCACCAGATGTAGAAAGAAACAGAGAAAAGGCCTCAACTGACGTCACTAGATGAGGGTAGTGTGTTCAGGGTACACTTGTAACCAAGTTAAGCCTTGCAGCCAAACGTGGCTGGCCAGTCTATAGTCATAGCTATATGAATATAAAAGTGAGAAGGCGTCTACAGTAAAATCTTCCTTAGATTTCAATGGCATTCTCACTCTGGCCTTTACAAGACAATTATTCTGCTAAGAAGTAGTAGTGAACTAATTTTATAGCTGAATGATTGCTGTGTAAAGGCCAGAGTGAGAAGGCTATTAAAGTGATAAAGTAATGCCCTCATTTTGAGGCATGGTTGAGAAAGCTTATGAGCAGTCTTTCTCCCAGAGATTGGATCGTATTAGTCTGCAACAGTTACGTAATACAAATACATACAGGTTAAAGGGGTCCCAAATTCTCTCTCACAGCTGCTACATACTTGCTAGCTCTGATCAACTGAGTGCTCAGTTATCAGCAGCCTTTGAGTGACTGTGTATCGTGTCTGCTGTATCTGTGTTGGCAGGACTGCTTGCCTTGCTGTTGATAGTGTTGGAGTGGACCCGGCCAGGCCTACTATCCCCGCTGAGGCCAATCTGTGACCTCAGGGTCCTGAACCATTTCATTCAGGAAGCCCGGGACGCAGAAATCGCTATGGTGAGGGAGAAATATGTGCATGCTTTCAGATGGAGGAGCAGGTGAAGCTTTCTCCTGGCACACTGTGGTCCTGGAATCACCCACATGAAGATATTTTATGTACCATTTGATAAAAGTACCCTAAATGCTCTAACATTATTACTCCTTTGTTTCCTTAGAAGTCTTGTACAGAAGGATGTAGCCTGTCAGAGTCTGTCACTGTTCCCCAGTCCACAGTAGACTTCGATGTTTGGGAGAAGAAAAATGTAAGTGCCCACTGAAAACACATCTAACTGCAGTTTTAGGTTACTATGTATGCACTCATATGATCATATGTAATGTCTGTAAAATGTATCCATGCTAGAACATTTAACACAACCTCATAGAAATGTGCTGTTTTCTAGTATATAAATGTTTAAGCACAAACATGTTCCTCGAATCATACTTTCTGGATAATCCTTTTCTCCACAAGTTCATGGGTGGGCCTCTAACCATGGGAGAGTGCTGATTATCTGCTTAATTTGTTTCTGATCTCCAGCATAATGGGACTCTTAACCTCTTGCCTTCTTTTTTTTAATTTGGCAAGGCATTGGAACAAGCGCAGGAGGTGCAGTGTGGCTTATGGCTTTTACAACAGGCCCTCAGCTTGCTACGGACCTCAGTCACCAACACAGCACTACACAGCCACATAGACAACTCCATCAGAAATCTGCTTAGCATCAACGCTGTGCTGCGTAGCCTCAACATCCAGGTTAGTCACAGCAGGTTCAGTGGAACAAAGTTCAAAACCAATTCAGCTGTATTACTTTGAGTTGTTCCTGCCTAGCATGACAAGAGCCTAATTAATTGATGATGTTACAGACAGAAGCATGTTGTGTTTGCTGGGATTGCATTGCTGAAGACACTTTGTTAGTTTGAGCAGCATGCCAAAATCACTGTCAGCATGCTGCTAGTTGCTAGCTTAAAATGCTGAACTGGCTTAACTACACCATTATGTCAGCTGTTGTTTAAAGCTATATATCTTAGACAGCTGAATACTTTGTTGTGAGTGCCGAAAAACAAGCAAATATGGACACTTCACATCATTCAAACTCCCAAGTATCAGTGGCTTTGCTTCAGAAGGCTGCACTGAGTCATATACTGTTTGGGTAACATGGGATGTTGCGCTTTCCCTGAGTCATGGACCCAACTCAACAGCAGTTATTGAGAGGTTGCCCATTTGAGAACAGCAGAGGCAAGAGGGGTTGCTAACTAGTGTCTATTGGTAAAACTAATTGAATGAGATTAGCAGTGTTGGTGGCTTTCAAATGATAGTGCCTGTAAAGCCACTGGGGTCAAACAATGTATACTGGGCTCACCCAACCCCACTGTGTCTTGTACACTTGTTCTTGATCACCTTTTAAAGTGGTTCATTACTTTTTGCTGACAAGGCATTGTAATTGTGTGTTATGGGTGATAAACTAAAAATTGGATTCTGTTTAGTAAGTCTGAAAGCACAGTATTCTGACAAACTGTTGCTTCAATAAAGCACTGCACAGTAAACCTATCAAAGAACTTATCAAAGTTCTACTTTTTTGCTGAATTCTTTCTAATGTGGTAATTTTATAATGTGATAAAGTAAACTATTTCACGAGAATTGTCTTTGATTATATTAAATGGAACCAGGTTATTACAGCCGCCGCTTCTTTGAATAGTTCACACCCTCACACTTGAGAATTTCCTGTAACTCAGCAACAGTTTTCTTTGGTAATCTAGAAACTGAGGGATGTCATGTGACATTATCTGGAAGTCTTTTGTGACAAGGCTGTGGGCACTGACGCTGCTTTACAGCCTTGTTCTTACACAGCCTTTGAAATGAATCATTCAGGTCTATAATCAGGCCTTACAGAAAGATAAACTAAATCTGAAAAGCAGCCTGTATTCAGGCTCAAGGGTCACTGAAATAGTTTTATTATTCTAAACTGGGAACATTAACAGCCTTCTTATACTCATTTAAACCCCCAACAGATTTTGAATGAAAAGAAACTTTTAATACCAGAACTCAAAGAAAAATGCAGATGAGATCAATTTGACACTTGAAATCTGAATGTTTAACTATATTGTTTAAAGAAGTGCCCTGAAACAGTTACCTAAATGTGGATTTCTATGGTTTCGTAGCATATTATAGCCCAGGCTTTTGAGATGTCAGTTGAAAATGAAGGAAACACCACATAAAGACAAGAGCAACATTTTTCTGTCTTCTCTTTCAGGAATATACCGCACCGACAAGTGCAGCAGGGCTTGAAGGGACATGGACGGTGTCCTCAGCAACAGATTTACTTCAAGTCCATGTCAACTTTCTGCGAGGAAAAGTGCGTCTCCTTCTTTTGGATGCACAGGCTTGCCAGCCGGATGTCAGCTGATCGGGTCATCTCCCTACTCCAGGCAAAGCTGATTTATGGTTCTGAGGGAAGAGGCAGGACTTGACACTTTTAACCTGCTTGCTGGCTGCTGGAAGCAGTAAGAGAGACACGGCCATCCTCGTATAAGCGGAGCAGGCTGAAAGGAAAGGACAGTCCCAGCTGGGCTTTGGATGGACAGGAGATGATTGCACCTTGAAATGTAAATGTCAAACATGGACATGGTGAAGCACACATTGACCAAAATGAGGCTTTTTGGAGGCACTGCTCTTGCACTTTGTGTGTGGATGTACTTTGTGTGCGTGTGCATGTGTATGAAAGTTAAGACTGCAAGTTTCAATCTGTATGTGTGCATGTGTCTGTTTCCAGCAAGTCTGACCCCTGACGCGTATCTTTGGAGTGAACTGTGGAGTGGAAACCCCAGAAAGTATTGATTGCACCTAGAAGTTGGAGGCCTGTTAGGTTGCAACACGGCATCCATTGCCAATACCGAAAAAAGGCAAAAACGAATGAGGCCATAAACGCATGCCTTAACCATGCCTCACAGAAACATTCGTCTCTTTTATTAGATGTGTTAATATAATGTTAATATATTTTTAAAAGTTGTATAATTGCTATTTATACAGATTTTCTACTTTGAAGCTCCAGTCTTTGTATTTTTTGTGTCTGATCTTTAGAATTTTAGTTGGGCTCATGTTCTCATGTGTAACACTGCACACTTGCACAAAAGCGTTTGTGACATTTTTGCAATGGCACGCTGCTGTCTACTTTTTTCTCCATTAGGATTTTTTGTACCCGACTAGTTGTTAGTTTCACACTGAATGTCTCTTCCAAATAACCGAATGACGGACTATAAAATTAATACAGTGGCTCAGTTACAGTGAACAAGGGAGCAAAAGGTCAGTGAGGAGGAAGGTGGAGGGTTACATGAGAACTGTGAAGCTGTTTTGTCGTTATCTATCTAACCAACACTCACACAGAGCCTACACTGATAGCCAGCCTCATGGAAAAATCAAGTTTGGCCTTTACAATTAACATCCTGTGAGGCCGTAATTGCAAATAGTTTTCCTGAATCTGACGCTAACACTGTCTCTGCTCCCCCCTCCCTCTATTGTTTGCCATTAGTCGTCGAAAAGGCAATCAGTTAGTCCTGGGAACTTGAGGCTTTATGTAAAATGGATGCTCAACCATTTCAAACTAGTTAAGTGTTCTTCCTTGTTGTTTTCCGTATTTTTATACTGTGTTGTACAAGTGCAAGATGTTTTTAAGGATGTTTGTACATGTTTTCTTTCCTGTTTTTTTTGCATTGTTTTGTCCCATCACTGTATAACTTGCTATTTAAATACAAAATATTATTCTTGGATAAAGAAAGGACAGATGGAAACACAACAAGGGGAAGTCTGTCCTTTTCATTAATTATCTTTGTCTTGTTCCAGTCAGTTGTGTTAATAGGCAAGCTAGTACAGTTTAACTACAAGAGACTTTATTGGTTATTGGCTAGTGTCATTCAGCATTAACATCCAAATCCAGAAAATCCAGACTGATTGTTAAATAAATGGTTAAGATTTAGACATTCCAGTTAATTTTATTTTTGTTGAGAAATCAAACGTGACAGCTGCCCATCAACAAAACAACAGTCAAGCGCAATCCAGTGATATGCTAAACCAAAAGCAAATCAATTCTTACATACTCTGTGACCCTCATCTGAACCCACATTATAAACATTACTAGAAAGCAAGCTGTTGCCACATAGTGTCATGGCAGCAAGGTTGCTGAAGGGTAAAATCCTGGTGCATCTATGTGTAGCAAACTACTGACACCTAGTGGACATTTGCTTAAATCGTTAGTTAGGATTTCAGGATTTTTTTTTTTTTTTAAATATGTCTATATTTAAAAACATACAGACATGAAACTGTAAACACTGGTGCAGGATATTAGGCCATAAAATTAAAGACACTCATACATTTACATTTGGCACAGGCATGTCTACATCACGTCAAAACCACCACTGTTGCTTCAAGACATGCAAACATATGTAGAGGCAATTTACAACAACAAATAAAACTTATAAAAAAAGAGCACAATCAGTCAACTTAGGCTGTTCCATGGGAGTATTCCTACACACTGTATGTCGTCCGCTCCATTCTGGAGTCCTCTACTAATGTCACGATAGGTCCTCACACGTACAGTCCAATCAGATAACAATGTATGTCAACTGGTTAAAGAAGGAACAAATAGCGCTAACAGAAAACACATCAAAGAAACCTCTACCAAGGTCACTGAGGGTCAGGGTAGAAAACCTTGATATGAATGGCGGAGTTATTGCGTGTACGTGTCATGGGCTCCCCAGCCTCATCTGGATCTTCAGGCTCCAGGTCATCCACAAGCTCTACTGTGGAGGTGTTGGCTGCCAGCTGCAACGCTCCCTGGCTGCTGGCCTGTAGCTGAAGGGCGATGTTGATAGCCCTGTTGATGGCAAGGCCCAGGCCGTGGACACAGATCTCCCTGTGACCTCCACCTTCCAACAGCTTCTGACAACGTGCTAGCTGAGCCCGGAAATCAGTCTTCATGTTGACGTAGACGTCGTTCCGTCTCTTGGGGAGCTTCCGTGGGAGCCTTTTCCGAAGGGTGTACTCCACTGGGTCCATCTCAACAGCAGGGGAGGTAGACTCAGTGTGCACAGGGGCTGTCTGAGGGATGGAGGACATCCCTGGGGAGCGTGGATCTGTCATGTCCCACAGTGTGTGTAGATGGAGATAAGTCCTGATCATAAAGTTAAGGAAACAGAGTGGAAGATACAACTGTGGTGAAATAAAAAGCCCAAAAACACACACACACACACTTTATTAGACCTACCATTGATAGATTACTTTCATTACCTCCTTTCCTGCTTACTGTTGTTTAGATTCATGATTTATATACATTAAATGTAATAGGTGAAATATGCGCATCACAATTTCTTAAAAACCAAATATTCATTCTTACAATTGCCAAAACCTAAATAAATGTATTTGTGTGATGTAACGTTACCTGAAACTGCACAAACCAGCAACTTATCATATAGAGAGTTATTCGCATACATATACTGTCCACACACTGTCTCCCCTAATTGTTGGACAAACATCTGCATACCAAAAAAATTCATTTTTAGCTTGTACAAATGAGCTTGTTATTGACAGAGCAGTTGGTTATTGGGGTTCATTGCCGCCATCTACTGGCAGGATGCGTTTATTTTGTTTATGTCTCACGTGTGAACGAACTGAAATAACGTTGAACTGCTGTTTCTTGCTTCATAACAACATCTAATCCCCTAAAACCAACATTAAACTCAGCAATAATAAAAAAAATAAATGCTATTTGAACCTGATCGACTGAACATGAGATAAATGAGCTATCAACAGGAACAGCTATTAGCATAGTTATACAGGGTGAAGCATTAATACTGAAGAATCATTCATATGAACGCTTACCGATAGACGACAGTGACAAATGAACCTGTCCTCGGTGCTACTAATGTCTCTGTTGACTCTTTTCTACAACCGTAGCATTTTAGCACTAGCAAACGAAGCACAGTCTGTTTCTACTTCTTCTACTGTTGAGTCATATGCTTTGGTAAAATAATTTAAGCGCATTATTGCCCCCTACTGGATGGGCTTGTGGATTACAACAGTTACTACACCGTAATCACATTCAAATATTTTAATGCA
This sequence comes from Rastrelliger brachysoma, assembly GCA_024605115.1. NCBI lineage: Eukaryota > Metazoa > Chordata > Actinopteri > Scombriformes > Scombridae > Rastrelliger > Rastrelliger brachysoma. The sequence continues at coordinate 12,262 of JANJYP010145721.1, forward strand.
ATTCATATTTTTTTATTTTTACCTTTGGAAATGTCAATGTTTGGTTAAGTCAGTTTCCCCCTCAGACGGACAATAATGTTATCCAAAATAACTTTATAATACTTAATAAAACTTACCACTTTTGCCTATAGAAACTATTTACTATATATAAATACAGGCCATACATATTTCTTGTATTTTCTGGTTGTATTCTAATCAAGAGACTGAAAAATAATTAGATATGGTCATTATAGGATTCATATTTAGTGTGTTCTCCCCTTATAAATATAGGTGTAGGCGTTCCATCAACAGGGAAATTTAAAATTGACATAACATTTAAAAAAAGGGATCAATTTTGTTTTAATTAAATAAAGAATATAACCCATCTAAAATATTATATAAAATAATAATAATGCACTTGAGCCATAGCAGGAATCTTGCTCTCTTAAACCTAAATGGAATCTTAATTAATGATAGTATTTAATCATTAATGTTAGATTTAGTGTATATATTTCTTTATTTTCTGTTTGTATGACGGTGGTGGACTAACACTTTTACACAGTACTGTAGGTCATGACACATGGGAGGAAACTGACAACATATACATGGAATGTCATGTTATACAAATCCTTTCCAGCAGG
>JANJYP010145741.1:0-15652 GCA_024605115.1 Rastrelliger brachysoma
TATATATATATATATATATATATATATATATATAGGATAGTATCATTCAAATTCATCATCCGATTGGCACTAAAATATGAGCTGGTGCTTACTTTCTTCTTTAAATTGTCAGCATCCTGTCACAAACACATATTTTTATGTCCAAATGGTGCTTAAGAGAAATAATAATAACTACCAAAAGCATATATCTTATTAATAAATACAATTTGTATTGTATAGTTGTAATTTCACCACTATTACAAACACTAGTCAACATTGAACACAAGAGGGAGCTCCTCCTAAATTACCCATTAGTACTCTATATCAGGGTGTAAATTCTATTATGACTAAATATGTGTTGCTGGCTTATGGGGTTTGGGTTTATCTCTACGAGTGGCCCTTTTTACATTACAAATAGTGTTTTGATTCACCGTTAATACAAAAAAGTGTATTGTAGGTGGCTTAAATATGACATCTTTGTATTGGCACCGTGAAAGATCATACTTCACCATACAAAATACAGCATATGCAGCAAACCTGAAAACCAGTGTCCTCCAGTAAAACAGTAAAGCAGATGAGTAGGATTTAAAAACATGAAATGAGATTGTCTGATAGCGGTCACAAGGGACTGAGATGTTTCTGTTAAAAGGAAGAGGGGACTGAGAACAGGGTAACATGCAGTTCAAAGGGAGCTACATGGAATTAAGGGTTAAAAGGCTGGATAGTTTGTTGTCCCTGTACTTACAACAAACAACATAGAGAGGACACACCCCTGGACTTCCTGTGATATATGAGAATACACAGACACAGGTGACAGACAGACACAGAGGAAACTGGCATAATAGACAAGAGGACCACGAACAACGACAGTCTACCCTAAAACAACACTGACAAAAACGCAGACAATCCCAACACAATGTTCTCTAAGTGAGTGTTGACTACGCCATGAATGTATAGCCCTTTGGTAGTAAAGTGTGATAATGAACTTACGATTTGATTGGTGTTTTTTTCTTCTTGGCAGGTTTGTTCTGATTTTGGTCCTCCAGTTCCCCAATATTGTCATTGTCATTTTCAGCATCATAGTCATTGGATGACATTTCAAAGGAGGCAGACGCCTTCGGAGGGGAGATAGCCATGCTATTGGAGGATTTGAAAGGGTCTATGGAGTCATCAAAATTGTCAGGGTCAAATGTATAAGAGGATCTGGGTAGTTTGGGAGAGTTGGCAATGCTTTTCTTTGATGAAAATGGATTGAAATTTGGATCTTCCCATTTATCTGGTTCAAAGTTGTAGGAAGCTTTAGGAACAGGGATTTCGTTCTCATTGCCATTGTGCGTCGCTGGAGGGTTGTTGTCCAGCTGCTCAGTTTGCACTGGAGGGGCCTTCTTTAGCCCAAGCTTTGGTTTCCTCAGAGGCATCTTGGTACCTGGTTTCTTGCCTAGTTTCTTGGGAGGAGGAGAGGCTGGCTGCGCCGCCTCACTGTTCTCCTCAGAGTAGTCAAACTCCAGCCTTACTGACTGACGTTTGGGTAGGATGGGTTGCTCCTCAGGGTTGGTAATTGGCTCTTTAAGAGGAGCTGCGGGGGTGGGTTGATGCGGTTCCGCAGCAGAGACAGGGGTCTCTGTGGGTGTAGCTATGGGAGCACACACAGGACCTTTACGACCCAGGACAGGGGAATTGGCAATTTTACTACCACCAGTCTTGAAGGGGTCAATGTTCTCAAAATTATCTGGATCCCAATTGTAGGAGCCACTAGGAGGAATAGGGGAGCTGTCTGTGCCCGATGGACTACCAGGAAGAGGGGTCTCCTCCTGGCACAGGGGTAAGGCAGGGACGGCAAGACTCTCCTCTTGGCTGGTATGATTGGTCTCTTCTGGCAGAGGAGGAGGAGTCTCTACACGGGTCTTCCTGGTCCTTCTAAGAGTTCCTCCAGGGCTTGGAGTTGCAGAGCCTCCTTCTGCTTCCTCCTGTGCCTGCAGAGGGCTGGAAGTTCGAGGTTTTGCCTGCTTTTTGATTTCTGGTGTGCTGCTGGATGAGGCTGGCCTTGGACTCTCTGGGTTAGAGTTCTGTCTAAGGAGAGGCTTCTTCTTCACAGACCCAGGGCGGACTTTTTTGGGCCTGCGGAGTGTCCCTGGCGCACTCTCAGTGCCGACGCTGAAAGATTCAGAATGTTGACGGAAACCTCCTGCTGTGGATCCGTCCAACAGACCAGGACTGTCTAGTTCTCCTCCCTGAAGGCTGAGGGAACGAGTCAGAGTGTGACTTGTTGAATCAGAGGCAAAAGGTTCAATGTTGTATGTACCACTGGCTGCAATTGGCTTGTTCTCATCAAAAGCAAGAGATGGGGAATGGCAGGATCGCTCAGCTGAAGGGAATTCAGGAGCAGGATCACTGACTGAGGTGTTTGCTACTGCAAAAGATGGAGACAGATGGAATATAACATTAACTCACAAACATTCACTCAGCTGTTTATAAATGCAAAATAAGAGCAACATTAAAATTTTTGCCCAATATGTGGATAAAGTATGAACCAGCTTGCATGGAGATAAAACCTGGAGCAGGCTCTTTCCATATTCAATGAGATGGATGTGTTATAAAAAATTCAATAAGAACCCCTCAGTTGGGCATAAAGTCTTGAAAAATAGCCACATGGAAGAGAGCCTGAGACTGACATGATTGGTCAGATTTATCCAGATATTCCAAACGCCTCATTTGTGTGCACTGGAGATGCTTGTTTCAGCAAAGCCAGATAGATGGAATACTGCTTCATTCCACTAGATGGAGCAACAAGACTTTCATTTACTTACTTTTTTTCTGCCTGATAGGTAAGTTTACAGTAGAGTATCTAAGCATAATTCAGTGTAAGAGTTAAGTACACATCATGGAGTCATTATCTTACCATACCTATGTCATTGGACGTTAGTTGTGGGATTTGGATATCTGTCGGTGAAACAGCCTTCACTGGAGTTGTGGATTCAGGGGTCTCAAACGCTCCATCAGAGTCTGAGCTCCTATAACAAAAGATGAAGACGCACTAAGTTAAAGCTCAAATGAATCAGAATGAGATCACATGAATTGTAATGGATAATCAGGATCATTGACACTGATGTCATGTGAGGACAAGCTAATAATCGGTCCTTCAGACACAGGCATTTATCAAATAAGCAGGACCAATATCATTCTTCATATCTATATTTTTAAAAAGGGTCTTACTTGGTGTGTACACGCAGTATCTAATTCCTCTAATGTGTATGAATTAACACCCTGGGTTTGTATGTGTTTCTGTGTGCATTTCTAATGGACCTTCAAGGCTATAAAAGGAAAATTCTGAATCTGCACTGAGGTGACAGAGACGGCACATTTGAGATACAGAATCATCCGATCTCCACACACACATAGACCACCTACACACAAGATCTGAAGACATCACTGCTATGAAATAATACAAAAAAGGGACTGAGGGGAACATCAAACCAATAATACTGAATTACTAATTATTGCATGATGCTCATTCTTAGCAAAAATAATACTAATTGGTCATCCCTAGCACTAGACACACCAGATACATATGGCAATATATTATTAGAAGCAAAGCTCAACACACAATCTTACTACCAGGCTCTATGCTCTATTGATTAATGTATTGTCTGACTACATGCGGCCCTAGCATCCTCATCCTGTCCGTCTCACCTCTGTCTGACCGGCTCCACAGCAGCCTTGATCATATTGTCATGATGTGAGCCCCAGGAGAGACTCCGGAGGAGCCCTAGAGCCGGATCCGAGCCCGGACTGTCCCCATCTCCTGCCCCTCCCAACAGTGTATCCCAGCCCCAGCGAGCCCACTGCAGTGGAGACAGAGCCTGCCACGCACTCACTGCCATGGCTGCCGGTGGGCTACACCTCTCCGCACTACGATGCTACTGTCTGACACGCACAGGTAGACGCCCACCGCTTCCTCCACAAGATCTCTTCCCCAGATGATGGCAATCCTTTCCTGTGCTTTCTCTCTTTTTGTCCACAGTCTAATGTCCAGCTCTCTTTGTTTCCGATTTACAATCTCAGCCCTTCCACATTATTCCTCTTTGCCACATCAGTCTGCCTGTACTCCTCCCCAGTAGGAAATGGTGCCTCCCAATCTAAATGAGACTGGCTGCAGAAGCCCACCGCCTGCATACTGTATATCCTGGCACTCTCTCTCGCTGCCTCTTGCTCACTCTCTCTCTCCCCTCTCTCTACTTTCCTCCTACCCCTCTCTCTTGCTTCTCGTCCACTTCACTGTATCAGCACAGAAGAAAAAAATCTATTGCCTACCAGCCTAATGTGCTCTGATAAAACACACATTATTTGTACAATCAGTGCATCTTTTATATATTTATAAAAGATGTATAATGGATAATGGATGCATCTTTGTCAATGCAAAGATGCATCGATTATTGGTCTTGTATTATTTGCTCTACATGCTAAGGTAATTTTACTGACACACTAAATTAGAATAACCAACAATGGACTATCAAAACTATGATGTGCAGGTAATTACTTCCCCAACAAATCCTTGGATAGTATGATAAAATTAGTCCCATATAGTGGACAATAAAAATGACTGTAAAAAAGCAACACCTAGAGCAAACTGTGTCATTATTGTGGACCACAATTCCAATCAAAAGACACATACACACTTAACACAAGAGCATAGATGACAGAACAGATGAAGACCCCCACAGTTAGATGACACTTCCAAGTCTATACAGTTTATTGATCTAGCTGACCTATGGGGTAGCTCAAGTCATTTCTGAAGCCATCCAATGTCCTGCGGGGGTCCTTTGTCACAGACACATGCTAACTTGGATCAAATAAAAGCCATGAAAGAAAAGGGGATGCCTGAAAACGTAATCTACCCATCAATGTGGTAGAATAGTATGGCTTGTGCAACAAAATTCATTTCTTAGACATAGAGGTGACTGCTAATAAATGTCTCTGTTATGGTCACCTGGGGTCACATCACTGCAGAGATGGAAGATCTTCTAGGCCAACAATGTAGCAAAAGAGTATATAATACTGGGCACTGCTGATGAACAATACATCATGTGTTATAAAAACACTAGACAATATATTAAAAATAATAAAATGATAAGTGTTAGCTCTTATTTATTTTCTAATGGAACCCCTTATAAACTATTACTTTCATGGCGCTGTGATGCAAAATGAGACGGCACATGGCCAAGATGGGAACTAAAGCTGTAATCTCTGTGAAGACCCGTGTGTCCCAGCAGGATAAGATTGGTCTGCCTGGATATCCATCTGGATCAGTAACTGAAAGCAAGGATCTTGATGTCAGATGGTCAGACAGGCAGTGGCACAGACAGCTCCAAGAACAGAACCCATTTAGAGAATAAAATATGCAATAACTCAAAATAGTCTGAACATTCACAGTAGAAGCTACTAATTGAGAATGGATGAAAGTAAAATTGGATACAGTGAAATGATATGGTAATTAGGGCTCATTTCAGTGCTCCTTCATGTCCTTGCAGAAGACATTTTTCATGTGACTGCAAACACTGTGTTGCTATGGTAACTGGGGGTCCTTCCCACCATATGTTCCACTATGGTGGAAAAAAAAAGTGGCTGCTTGCACACAGCTTAACACACACACAAACACAGCTGAGGATTGCCTAACCAGCAAGGACTTGTGAAGTGCATTACATGATGCTGAATACAAATAAAGGCACATTGCAGTTTTATAAGGCAAGCAGCTGCTACATCATCATTCTGTTTATGTTTAGTCTGCACCTCTGTTCATCCTAGGATTGTTAATACTGGTCGTCTTTATTCAGTGTTGCTACAAATGGCATTTAATAAACTGCTATAATGTGGGCATGAAATTAACGTGATGATTAAAATTAATCTGGGCATGTCTTTTCACACTCTTCAGCTCCTCTTATGTTAGTTAATAGACAAAATAGACAGAGGAAGAGCAGCGTGGGGGTGAACAGTCTGTCAGAGTATGAGGGCGAAGAGAAACAAAGAGAGCAGTAGTTAATAGCAGCCTCTCACAGGCTGAGATGACTGCCTGGAGACAGAAACTCTGCAGTGTGAGGCGGGTAGACGCTGCATTTTAGACTGCCAGACATGTCTCTGCTCTCAGCCAAATCCAACCCATCCTGTCTAAACAGCTTTCACAGTGCTGGAGGGAGAGCCATCGCCAACCAGGGGGAAGAAGTGGAAACTGGGCTATTGTGACATGTAAACCAAACACCACCTGTCTGTCCTACATACACATTCTTCCATAGAAAACAAGAAAATATAAGATGGTGGTGCAGACAATAAACATGAGCAGTTATTGGTTTTCTGCAGATGCTATAACCATTAATATGTGATCGATGTGATTAGATGAAGTTGATGGGAATGGAACTAAAAGGAAGAAAAAGAGAGGGAGGTATGGAATGGAGGCAGGCTACATGCTGCTGGTCTCCTACTGTAGCAGCTGTGTGATTAGCTTCAATGGATTAGCTGCAGACTCCCGCCATCGTCTGTTGATTGTCAGACACTTCTAAAGCCCCTCTGTCTGGACTCCGGCTGTCATTTATCTCTTTCCATTCTCCTCTACCTATTACTCCTTCCCTTTCCCTCACCTCCTAATCTATCTATCCAATTCATCATCCCTTTGTTATCTTTAACCTCATTCAGCTATCCTTTTCCTCTCTGTTGTTGATGAACGCTTTGAGCAGGTTGATTTGTGATCTGATGTTTGCATGTTAGGTTGTTGCTAGGTACACCTGCTTAATCTGGGATAGTCTTCTGCAAACATAGAGGGGGCTATATGGATTTATCACTGTAATGTTGTCACATGCTTTGTTTTACCAATAAATAATCTGTATCAGTTAACTTGGATTTTATCCTAAAATACAACAAAGCAGACAAATAAATTCTGTAGGCATGGATTTGGAAAGTATTTTTTTGTCATTCACAATGACTAAGGAAAGTAAAATGATGTAATAATAACAGAGTTATAGCATATGTCACTGATTAAATACAGTCATATGTTTGTCCTACAAGTGATATGTGATGAGACCAACAGAGGGAGCCCCTGTGCTTTTTATTTCTCGATTGAATGAGTGTGACTGTCTGGATATGAAATATTACATCATGGGCACACTACACCTTGTGAAACACCACAGTCTATTTTCATTTTACGAGAACCTCTTCAGTTTCTACACAGATGTGAGCAGGGAGCAGCTTGTATAAGCTTTGCAATGTGAGAAGAGCACAAAGCAGCTTCAGTCTTCAGCAAAATGATTATTCAACTTCAGGAAATTAAATTTTATCTCAACCTGCACCTTTTACAGGTCATATCAACAGAACCTGGAAGGCAGGTGTTTTCCTAAAATAGCAGATATGTTTCAGTTTATCTCCTTCATCTCCTTCCAGAGTGATGTCAACATCAATCAGTCCACAACAATAATCTCCGCTTTAGAGTCCGGCATCCCTTTGTCTAGGAGATTAACTCTGTTCAAAACAATGTTTAAAACAAAGGAACCACTGAGACTCAAGAGCATCTGACGGAAGATAATCTATCTGGCCTGATCAAGCCTAATCTAAGATTCTGACTGCCAGCAGATGGCACATTCAAAAAAACAAGACATGGTGAGGCAGAGCAGCAAGGAGGGGGTTAAAATACCTCACCCTTTTGATGATGAGATCAGATGTTAGGTTCATTCAAATCATTACGGGAAAGATGCAGAAAGGAGAGAGAGCATCCTAATCCTAATCACTGCCTCTTGTTTTGGATTATGTCATTCATAAGAAGAGACTAAAAAGAAATACAATGAGAATTTGCTCCAGTTGCTAATTTTAACACTTCCTGATAAAAGTGCTTTAGTGTTATGAAATGTGACTGCTTTATATACTTTAAGTGTTTTTGACAGTGTTAAACAACTTACAGTAAAAGCTTTAATGGTGTGAATAGTTTTTCTGTTGTGAACACCTGTAGGAGCACTCAGATTTTTACTCTGAAGTCTGAATTGGGTAGAGCTTGAAATGAAAAATGGTTGTCATAAATCATTAATTCCTGCATTGCACACAACACACACACACACACGCACACAATCACTCCATCCCTCTCCTCCATTTCTCCCCAGGTCCTGGTTCCCCTGTGCAGCAGCGTGTCTGAGATATAAATAAAACACAGCAAAGTGGAGCACTCTTGCTCTGTCTCTAACTCTCTCTCTCTCATCTGCTGATATTTCTTAGTTATCCTCCTCCAACCGCCGTGTTCTATTTCAACACCGTCACCAGCTCCTGCTCCCACAGCAGCAGTCGCGTCCTCCTTCACACGGAACAAAACATCACCCCACCAGCCTCCCAGTGGCATCTACTGTACTCATTGCCTGGTTTTGCTTCCCACAGGTTCCCCTGAAGCACTATTATGTTTCAAGCCATACGTACTGTACGGTAGTCGAGTCACACTGATGCACATGTACTCTGTGCATGTGGCTGCTCACGTGCTCTGATGCTCCTCATCCTTATTTACATCACAAAAGCAAACAACAACAATGACGATGTGCTCAATCAGTTGCACTTGAGTGTATGAAAAGGTTTCAAGCTATAGTATATAAACATTGATACAATGAGAGTAAGAAATGCAAACATGAGACAGCATTTCACCGTGCTGTTTGTTAGGCTTAATCTAGCAACATCAAAAATGGACAGCAATAAATGTACACATAATATAATACGCAGGTGATTGCAATGTGCATAATAAAATCACTCTGCCCTCAGGCTGAACATTTTTTCTGCAGCACTGAAAGCCAATTATAAATAAAATAAATAAAAATATACAGCCAATAAATATACATAACAAAGCAGAAGCAGTTGGAGCTACTCTCAAGTCATCCAAGCTTTTAAATAAAGCATCTCTGGGGGTATCTGAGTAGCATTCTCCCGATTTGAATGTTTTTTTTAATATTGAGGATCACATATCTGAACATTTCCAGACAGAACATTGAGCAGGAAGACAGGTATATTCAAACTCACATGTGTTCTTGTGAGGGACAGGGGCTCTGTCCTTGCTCCATGGACTCGTTGGCGCCCATCCTCAGCTACCTCTGCCCCCCCGCGCCCCCTGCCTGCTCCTGCTCTCCAGCTACCCGCCACATCCACCTGTCCACCCAAAACACCCCTTTCCTTTCGCTGTGGTCCTTGCAACGAGGCAGCCTGTGTCAGAGGAGGTGAGCGCTGGCTGAGCTTACTATGCTGCAGTGCAGAGGATGAGTGAGTCCTGCTTGCATCAGGAGCAAAGCAGTGGATGATTAAGGGCTCCTCAGTTTATGCACAGCATCCCTGATCCTGTACAGAATGTGAAGATTCCTGTTTTTTTCATCTGGTAGTTGCATGTAAAAATTGATGCAATATCAAAAGGGATCAAATCTTGAAGAGCAAAATGTAAAGAAGAGAATGATCCAAAACAAATAGGATGAAATAATAATCCTGCTTTCTTGCCGTCTTGCATGTGTGTGTGAGGTGCCTCTTCTCTGTTTGGTTGCTGATATCGCTGAGCTGTGTTGCTGCTCGCACTGCCTCCTCCCCCCTCTCCTCCACTTTCTCCCCTGACACCAGCTTCCTGTGCCTTTAAAAAGACAAGCAGCTTTTTCTGGTCTGCTACGGCGACCACGCAGGGGAGCCTAACAATAGGACCCCCCAAACTGCACTGATTAACAGGACCTTTCTCTTTTACCCTTTTTCCTTCCTCCACAGTAACCGTATCGCTCCACTTTGCCTGCCAGGATCCCCCTCCTTCACCCAGTGAGATGCTTGGTGAAAATGACATTTTCTGTGTCTCCTTTTCACACAATGGAAGCTTCCAGCACTCAGCGTGGCCAACCAGAGTGATGCCTGAAGTAAACAATAGACTCTGATAAACTAGTATGTGAAACTATTATTCTCTTTCATCCAAGCGCCTTCATCAGTGATTCTGTACGAGCTCACATAAAGAAAAAAAAAGGACAAATTACCAGTTAGAACCTTTTCTTTCAGCATTAACTAACTAGTTGGACTCCAAAAAATACCTCTTTCTTATTTTTACCATGGAAGATTAATCCAGAGGTGTCATCTTTGCTAAAGACACAAGGACATATGCTTCCAGACATATAAGCATTTCTAAATGAATACTGTGTCCGTGTTGAACCCCTGGGCAGCCGGCTGATCTAATTTACTGGCACTCTCTCCAAACCTTATAATGATATTCTGTCTAGCTGTGTCTTTCCAATTTGTCTTTTTATTTTAGACATCGGTGTGCGACAGACATGGAGAATGTGACCTATGGGACAGAAATAAGAGGAGGAACAGGTTCTACGAAGATCCCACATTGATTGTCAAGGAGCATTGGGGAAAAAAAGGACATCTGAAACAGGAGGAGAATAAATCTATTGTTTGCTCATGGGAAAGTGAGGAAAACGGGGGCTCACTACAATAGCAACTATGGCCTGTAGCACTTGTGGTCACACAAAGTTCCCCTGAGAGAGTTTCGGGTGTCAAACCTCTCATGATGTGGACTAAAAAGACAACAATAAAATGGGTAATATCCAGTTCCAGTGCACAGCTTAGAGCACAAAGACAGGCGCTCATGTCTGACCCAACACCACTTTTCAAAAGGGGAACGTTTGCATGTAAACCCAAACCCATTAATTGATGTTCACATAGAATATTGATGTGATTCTAGTCTCGGATGAGCCTGTTGGTCGATGTTTCACAGCCAGAGGGGACAAGTAAAAATGCTGCCCACTCACAACTACTAACATAGACCCCTGCTAAAGCAAAAATATTGATTCCTTTCCATCCAGACCCCCACATCAGCTGAAAAATGTATCTAGGGCAGTATGTATGTAAGTATATGTGTGACGTATAACTTCCCATTCTATTGAACGAATGACATAAACATCCTCTCCTTGCAGCGACTTTGAGTCTGGCTTTGCACTTCAGCTTCATCTGTACACCGAAGGAAATGAAGAAATAAAAAATTCAACAAACTCAGGCACTGGAAGATATTGCTGTGGCAGTTTTTTTCTGAAAGATTCATAACTATGCTCAAGGAATCAGGGTCAACATGAACTACACATACAGGCTGCTTGCTACTTGAGAATGTACGGTAATATGAATGCCTCTCAGCGGACTGTGTTGGTGTAGAACAATGTATAGGTTGACAAAAATATTTTTATACTTCAGAACATGGCAGTAGATAAAATATAACCTGTGTGCAACTCTGAAATGAGCTTCAGAAGGTTATTTATCAAAGCTTTTTAAGTTAATGCCTTTAGTCTCGAAATGCACTGCAGACTCATATTTACAACTGGACCAACTTATACATTCATCTGGCACAGAAAATAAGACTCAAGAAAATGTAAAAAACCCTACCCTAGGAAAAAAGTAACAAAGATCACAGAGGAATATAGAAAGAGGGGACCAACAGCAAATCCTTAGTGTTGACTCAGTGGTGGATAATAAAATACCAAATGAAAGTTTAAAACAGTGTAACAGTGGATGTCATAATAACCAAAACTGAACAGAGCAATACAAATACTGTATGAAGATAGACAGATTTTGTGATAAGGTCATAACCATGGTCATAACACAACATTTAACAAGATGCAATAAGTCCTGGCATAAGAAATTGAACCGAAAATACAGTTCTGTGTACGTATGCCACAGTGTATGTCAAAAATATTAATACTAAACTTTACAGTAAAGTGTAAAAATGCCACATTATCAGTCAAATATGTCTGAAATTTCAAAATTATAGGGCATATTTTAGTTTGTGTATAAAAGATACAAATACATTATTAGACAGAAATATGAAAACACACTTTTGTGTTTTACAAATGTGTGTTTTGGGAAATCCTGGCTTCAAATACCTGTGTGATACCTGCATTCCCCTCTGATGTTCCTGCTGAACAGCTGCTGTAGAGCACAGGGATTTAGTTAATAAATGCCAAGAAAAAGCTGCATGGTTCCCATAAACAATCTCTCCTGGGATTGATTTCCTGAGGCTGTGTCTACCAAAACATCCAAACATCCACTTTCAAACTTGATCTGTCTGTGTTTATAGTATATCCTCTTTATAGTATAGCATATTTTTGAGGTGATTTGGCATTCCTTCTCTTTGTTTCGCCAAAGCAGATGACAAAAGAGATCAGTGAAGAAGTCAAAGCTTGTCAGTGGGAAATATCAAAAAGAAAGATCCAGCAAAACAAAGGTCAAGACACCCACACATCCATGATTTCAATAACAGACATTTGTTGTGGCCTTATAAGGTATGTGAGATGAATGTATTTTTCAAAATAAATTTAATGAGGAGTGATAGCTGTTTAAAAAACTACAGTAAACCAGTTCTGAAAAGAAGACAGAGGAAAGCGTTATTAGGCTCAATCACGAAGAAGGTAGTAAGTGGGAGGAACTGATTGATTTGGGGGTTTTCAGGGATAACAAGAAAAAACTAAAGTATTATGGCACTGATCACTACTTCAGTTGGGGTCTATGAGAGACAACAATTTTAAAATGTATATAAGAAGCCTACCTTGATTTATTTCACAAAAAAGTGTTAATTATTACAAAAACTCGATTAATCATTCAGGAAGAATTACGTATTGCATATTTGTTTTTGGATGACTAATATTATGATTATTGCATACTCATAGCATTGCCAAGCATTTGCCTGGCTGAAATGTCTTTGAGATGGACAATAGAGGCAGCCTAAAGGGAGTTGCTCACTCCTTACAAGGACTGACAAATCATCACATTCTGAAAGGTGAACACTGTATGTTTCAGTGCTCTTTCAATTGCATATGACCTTCACATTAAACTAATGTATTTAAGGTATAGTTTATACCTGCACATATATTGCAATAGTGTATGTATACATGTCCCCAGAATGTGCTATCCATAATATGGTGTCTGTGTTATTCTGTTGGTCTTCTCTCTGCTGCTCCACCCTCTCAGATACCATAAATAATACAACAACACTATACCAACCTTGCCTTCTCAAAATTCTGATTTTCTTTTGGCAACTGATGTGCCAGAGAGCCAGAAAGTCATTAGTCATGAGCAAATATGTATAATTACACACAAAAATATATCAGACACTTGAGACAATTTAACACTGATGTATAGTGAGATACATAAGAATTGATGGGGCTGGTGTGTCTCCCTGTGTTACAGTCATATACCAGGTGTCTGCAGCATTCAGACAGCAGGTGTCCGCAGCATTCAGACAGCAGAGTGCAGACACAGGCTAGCTGTACAAGACGAATGCTCAGCTCTGTAAGGGGAACCCACCCTCTGCTGGTTGCAAATAACACTGCACTGTGAAAGTGGCTGAGTCATTCCCTCTTATATAGAGTCTATGAAATAAATTATAAAGCATACAGGGGCTGCAGGGGAAGGCTTAGTGCTATCTGTGGGAAACCACACTGATAGCAAAATAATGAACAGCAATTACACGCAGTCAGTGTTATGAATGAAAATCATTGTGTTGTAGGCTGAAACACTGGCTCTGTGTCATGACTAGGGTGCTACACATGCAGCTTTAATGGCAAGAAATCAGCCGTACTATGTCAAGATGAGGCAGATAGTGTGAAAAAGGGTAGTGTGTACTTGATCCTGTAATGATTAAAAGATCCAAGTATAAACATTTTACCCTTATGCTTTTGCTATATCCACCATTAAAAAGCCACAATTACACAGTACATACATTTGTTTCCATAACCACTAAGTTCATACATTAGAAAACCCTGTTTCCTATTAGTTCATGTGGTAGACATACATAGCAATGATAAAATGTAATCTTATGAGTGTGGTGACAAGACGGGTTGCTGACATAGCAGAAGAGACAATCATTCTGTATTTCACTTCAAAATTGGCAATCAGGGGTGCCATGGTGGCCTGAGGTTTCAGGGGCTAACCATGATCCACAAAATCCCTGTTATTGTTGCATGTCATTCCCCATCTTTCTTTCCAATGTCAAAATAATGCTCTATGTGATTGTGAGTCCAGTCCAGAGAGAAAGCCTTCTATTTTAATATTTAAGTTATACAAACACAGCAGTGTGGATGAAGTTTCGCTCTCTGATTAAGAGCTTGAAGAATCAACATCTCCAAGGCATTTCAGTGTGCCAGATGTCGATTTAATGCTCTGTGGTTTGAACTGGTTGAAAGGATAACAGCTTGGCTACTTTTTGTCAAGCAGCTAAAGAGACTAGTGTCAGAAGAGGACCAATCTACTGTAATGTCTTAAAACAAGTGGACAAGAAAGGAAACACAGTCACAGCACATTTTATCACAAACAAACGATGTGCTTAATGCATACTGAACATAGCAGTGACAGGGTAATTATGAAATGAACAAGTACAGTGACAGAGTTATCAGAGTTCGTGTTCATACCTTAGAGGTGGGTGGCAGGGTGCAGAGGCAAGGCAGGGGTCCTCACTCTGGTGAACAGAAGGTGCAGGGGGTGAGGCAGGGGCTGGAGGAGGAGGTGGAGAAGGGGGAGGAAGGCAGGGGGATGCAGGTGGGGTTGGTAAAGCGTCAAGAGGTTGCCTCTCTGGTGGTGTAGGAGGAGGAGTAGGGAACTCTGCAGTATCACTGAGGTGAGGAAGGAGGGCAGGCAGGAGGTGGGGTCCGGGGGATGCAGGGGGGGAGGCAGGGGCACGGTCACGACTCTCTGCCTGTTCAGTGAGGGAGGGCCTGCAGAGGAGGGAACACAAAACATCAACAGACAGACCGAAACAAGAAGGCCAAGTACGGCGATTTGGAAAGCCCTCCGAGGACACATTCCAGTTTCTTCTATGCAAGCGGACCGTGAAGGAAACTTACCTCAAAGCAGAGAAAGATGACAAACTCCCCTCTCTGCCTTCACCTAAACCTAGCAGTGACTTGAAAAGGAAAATGCTCACTTCAACCATCCTTTTATATTCAAATTGCACAAAACTGAAAATGCAACTCATCTTATCAGTCCCTTAACATGATGGCCCATGTTTCAACTTGCCCTCTGCATTGAAGTAACATGTCTGAGGGCGTCTGCCTGTGTCATCATTGGCCACCTGGTAGAGTGGATTTGGCCCGGATCTAGGCCGGTCTTATCAGGAGCGTGGTAGGCTCTCTAATCTGACAGGCAATGCGATGGACGCCCATGCAGCTGTTCCCCACTTGGGGCATGCCTCCTGTTAAGCTCTAAAAATACTCCAGCAACCTCCTTTACAGAATAGAGCTTCACAATACCTCCATCAACTAAAGAGCATTCACAAGCCAACAGTCTACTGAGCTGTTTGCACTTTCCACACGTCCCTTCCAGCTCGTTTCAGCTTGAAAACGCAGCTCTGTTATTCTGTCTCACTCTCCAGTAAAAGTCAGAACTTAATAACATTTAATGAGGGCGTGTGCTTTTCTTGAGGGCGTAGCAAGTTATAGTTTACATCTAGTGCAGGTCTGGTTCCTATCATTCACCATGAGGAAATATCTTTTAAAATCCTACAATTACATATACAATTTTTTATTTGGTTAACCCATTCTTGTCGTTGCAAATCCTGAGTCAGTGACAGTCCAAAGCTATACATATGTCAGCATCTGTGGCCAACTTGGCACATGCACTCTGGAAATAGAAACAACCAAGTCACAACATAGTCTGAGCA
>JANJYP010145760.1:0-13598 GCA_024605115.1 Rastrelliger brachysoma
TTACCTTTTTGTAAGAAATGTATAGTCTGTAAATGATCAGGAATAAGATCCATTCATCGTACATTTCTGTGTATTTATTCTGAATAACAATTACTTACATTTTCTGCAAAATTTAACATCAGTGCACCAACCTGTCCAGTGAGAACTGGTCTGTTGCCAGGTGAAAGCTGGACAGTGTTGCCGCTGTTGTACCCGGACGTTGGTCCAGAGGAAAGACTCAGGCTAGATCCTGTGCACAACGTGCTGTTGCTGATTCTAGTCCGATGCCTCAGGTCATCCTGACACACATAAAAGGAGATATCAGGGAAGGTATATATGCAGTATTGCAGTGTTACGCATAAAACTGTGAGTTCATAAAAATCTACAAATAAAATATTTTATCAACCATTCGTATTTGATGTTAACATCAATAACCTATGACATACACAACATGCTTGATATGGTAGCAAGTGAACTGGAATCATGTACTCCACAGCAAACTAAAAAAATGTACTTTTCCATTATAATAAAAGAAAAAAAAACAGTCCCATCTATCTAAGCAAATTCACTCAAATGCAGATAATGCCTTTTGTCATTATTTTTGTGACTCATGATAAATTAATCATGACAATGCAATGACAATAAACTAACCTTTACTTCTTGAGACAGGGCTTGCTGCTGAAGCCTCCTCTTCTCCTGCTCAGTCCTCTCTCGCAATCGTTCCCGTGCCTTTGCAATCTCTGTTCTGGCTTCCTCCCGTGCACGGCCATAGTCACGCAACAGCTGCTCAATATCAGACGGGCACTGGCCCTCTCCTCTTGGAGGGTCTGGTACTCTGTCAAATAGGTAATTCAGTAAATCTCAATTAAGAAACACAAAACAGAAGTTTAACATTTGAACAAATAATAATGTTAGATAAGTATTTCTGATGATTTTTTTTTTCACAAACACCTGAAAATATTTATGCATTCAGTTTAAAATCAATATGAGTACGCTGTTATGAAATTGAATTAATAACCTTGTGTCATACCTGGTGCTATCTATCACCTCCTGGCGCAGTTGTTGCAAGTAGTCTTTACGTCGACTGGGCATAGCGGCAGAAACCTTGGGGGAGGAAGCAGCCTCTTGAGGAAAGGAGCGAGGATGTTTGCTGGGACTCAGACTACGAGTTCTCCGGTAAGTCTGCAGACGCACTTCCCTCTCCTGCCTCAAACCCTCAATACTCCTGCGGTGTCTAAGATGGAAGGATCACACAAGCACAAATTCAATTAAACAAATATGGTCACAGAAGATGCTTTTAGCACATTTTGGTCACAGTTCCAAGATGGGTTCTTCACACATTGAACCTGATTTTACAAATATGTCTTGGCAGGAAATATTAATATTTATCAGTTTTAGTGCCATACATCCTACCACAATCCCTTTTCACTACTAACAGAAATGTAAGGTACAGAAAGCTACATGTAATGCATGGTTAGTCTTGTTTACTCTCTCTTTGATTGGTTATTTCCTAATGTAAAACAGAAGACTGGCAACTTTTAAGATGTCTCTTTGTTTAGACAAAAATCTTATACTGATGCTTGTGTTAAGACAATATTAAACACAGATGCATTGAGAACTTTGTCAAATGAAAAAAAGGAACTGCTAAACATAATGTTTATGTTGTATTAACTGTTTTTGAAAAGAAAAGGTATTTGTTTGGTGTTGAAACTTAAGTATTGTATCACATTTTCTGTATTATTATCTTAAAAAACCCAGTAATATTTAAGATAGTTGTATAAAATGGATTAGTAAGTGAGGCGTGNTACATTTTCTGTATTATTATCTTAAATAACCCAGTCCTAAACAATTTAAGATAGTTGTATAAAATGGATTAGTAAGTGAGGCGTGCATATTTTTACCCATCATACAGCTGCTGATTGGTAGGAGCAGGAGTTGGTGGCTTCCTCTCTTCTCTGGACCTGGGGGACAGCATCTTTAACAGTGTATCTGTCTCTCCAAGGCCATAATGAAGCTTGGCTTCTGTCAGCTCCACAGTCAGTGGTGTTGGGTTCATGTTGAGGCTGACTGTCGCCATCACCTGCTCTCTCTCCTGTCGCAGCCTCTCTATCTCTCTCGCCCTTCTGTCGCTCTGTGCCACAGACTCTACATTCGAACTGTAACTCTCCATCTCACCCCATTCGGCACAGGTTCTGCTCTCCTTAAAGTCGTTTTTAAAACTCGTGGCCAGTCTGTTGGGGAGACTCCAGCGTTTTGATTGTTCATAGTTGATGCCTGACCAGTTGGTGAACTTATTGTGAATGGGCAGGTCCTCAGGGACTGTCTCGGTTTCCGGACACGTGACTGTGCGGGTCACAGGTTTAGTGTTCACAAGGATATCTGTGTTGCACTCACTGGGCGTCAATGACACAGTGTCATCCTCTTGAAGCTGAACAGCTCCGTCACTGATCATGGAAGGATTGTAGGCATCGACACAAAAATCTACAGAATCCACTGCAGGTCTATGTTGGGTTGTGTGGTTTGATGTTTTTCCATGTCTGGATATAACCGGCTGTTTGTGCACACGAGTCTGTTTTAATACGGGAGAGATATGATTCTGCATAGTTAAACCATCAGTAGAAGTCAGATTCCTCCACTGGGGACAAGTCATCTGCCATTTGGGACTGGGCTGGATGTTGCCTTTGTTTTTATAGGTAATGTTTTTCCTATCAGTGTCTGTATATCTATCCAGTGATGAACCAAGGCTTGTAGTGCATTTATCGGAGCCTTTTGGGCTAGAGCAACTAATTTCACTCACCTTCTCAAGTGATACAGACTCTGATTTACTGGAGGAAACATCACAATCCTGTCTGGGAATTTGATTGTCTTCTGAAACAGACGTGCAGGCTGACTGCTTGCTAGAAGACACAATAACACTCTCTTCCTCTGAAGCATGCTTTGTATTTCCATCTTGATATTTTGGAAGACAATGTGTGGAATCTTTTCCTCTGTGCTTCATATGTAATCTCGTTCCCACAGTGAGAATGGGAGACGATGCACGATCCGTGTATGTAGGCTCTTTCTTTGAACAGTGTGAAGAGCTGTGATTTTCTTGGTAGGCATTTCTTGATGATCTGGGGGTTATTTCAGAGACTGCAACACTTTTGTGGCACAGTGCCTCAGGCATGCTTTGCTTTGAACCTCTAGAAGAAGCCGATCTTACACGTCTTTGACATTCAGCTGCAGTCTTCACAGGTGGTATTTTGAGAGGGTCATTCTCTGATTGTATAGAAGACCTTTCTGCTACACCAGAGGTGTTAAACCTCAGGTCGGGCATGCTCTGTATCTTTTCATCTGTGTTAGCTTTAGTCTTCACCACACAGTGAACATCCTCGTTTTTCAACACACTGACAACCTCAGAACCACTGACTTTGACAATCACATTGACCTCATGGGGTTTGGATCTTTCATTTGATGTTTGATAGTTTGCACCTTCAATTTTTGCTGTTATTGAAGACTTTTCTGTCTGGATCCCAACATCAACTGCTGTTTGAGTTGCACAGTTTCTTTTGGTGCAGTCTTTAGACTCACTATAAGACATGCTGATATTTGACAAGTTGACGCTCTTTTGCAAACTGAGCTTGAGGACTTCACCTGTTCTCATTCCCTGGACGTCCTCTAACAGGTCTGAGGTGCTGTCAATCAGCTTTGAGAGATGAGCTGACATGCTTTCCATACTGGCCCAAGTTGTAGATTCTTTAATGTCCACTTTGGTTTTCTGCGTGATAGGTACATCAGTGTTGCTCCTTTTGTGCCTCTCCTTCCTCTTTAGAGCACTGCTACTGTTACTAGAATTAACCAGCACTGTCTGGAGGCTATGCTCAGTTTGAGTGCCATGTTCAGAAGTACTCCTCTTTTGCATCTGTGTTTTATTTGCCTGAGATGACTCTTGTTCAGATGAATAAACAACCATTATTTCATCCACATGACTGGAGTTGTTGCCAAAACTGCTGGGAACATCATTACTTGAAGAACTACAGTTCATTGTTAAATTTGTTGGGTGACTTTGAACATCAGTGGATGTCTGTTGACACGTAATCTTTGAGGTTTTGTTGACTTGTTCTTTATAATCCTCCATACTGCTGAGCGTACTGGAGAGCCCCTTGTTTGTGGCGTAAGTGCTAAGATGGGAGTTGAAAGGAGAATTTTGCCCATTCAAACCATCGTCAACACTACAACATCTTGTTATACGTTTTTCGGCACTGTTTAAAAGTGGAGATTTACAAGAAAGGTCAGCAGCACTTCCAAATGCTGGGTTTTTATAGCAGTGTTGGTTTGACTCCTCGTCTTGCCAGTGGTGAACAAAAGGGTTGATGTCACTAGAGGCAAAATGCATGGCAGAGTCCTGTGTCTTCAGTGTATGCTGTGTTTCGCTTTTTTTTGCAAGCGGGGGTAAAGAATGTCTTTTTTGGCAACAGTTTCTATTAATTTGAACATCCGTATTAGAAGAACAAGTCTTCACTTTACATTTTCTCATTGACACTATAATAGCAGTATCTGCATCGTTACTTCTAAGCTGTCTGCCTTCTAGTTTGTCAGTGCTCTCAGATCCAAGCTTTTCTCCTGTAGTTGAAAGCCTGCTGTGATGCACTCTGGAGGTTTTGTCATCCTCTTCATCTGATGAAGATTTATAAGAGGAGTCAGAGGAAGAGGTGGGATGAGTCTGGGTCTTAGACCTTCTGAACCTCTTAGTCTTGGCCTTTTTTGATATAAGAGCAGAATTACCCTGTGCAGTAGCAGGTGTGTTTATCTTGCACTCTTGGGGCCTTACAGATCTTCTATTTTTGAAGCCATTTCCCTGTGGTATTTTGTGTTTCGGTTGTATAAAACCACATTCGCATTTAGACTCTGCCAAGCTTTCTGGCAGCTGCACTTCTGACTGGGGGATCAATATATCTTTGTCATTTTTCATTACATAATCACTTTGGCTCTGGGTACAGGTATCTTTATCAAATTTGTACTCTGAATGTGGCACATTCTGACATTTGTTTTTGTAACTCATATTGACGGCAAAGGTCTGAGCCAAGTTATTTGAATCTGTTTGCAGATTGCTGATCTGCTCCTGTGCTCTAATACAAGGTTTACCTCCTAGCGTAGTGTCTGTTTCATTTTCATCATGTCCACGTTGGTTCTCAGCAGTGGATGTATTCTGGTCACTGTGATGGTCGTGATGTCTGAATTGACTGAATCCTCCATCACAGAACATTTTCACAGCCTCAGACAAGTGAGGACTATTTTGAATATGTTGTTTGACTGTCCTTGGAGAGTTTTGTTTTTTTGAGTGGCAGTTCTCATCTTCAACACTGGATGCGTCTTCCATACCAACATCCTTTACATATTGACAGCAAGAGTTCACCTTTTTGCCATCAGTGGAAGAACATGTGTCAAGGTCAATTTGGAGAAGTTGTGGGAAATCAGAGCTTAAAGCAGGGCCATTAGAGCAGCTCTGGTGCTCCGCTTTCGAACAAATAAATCTGACAGCTGGATTGAGATGACAATTTTCTTTTTGTTGACTTGTATCATTTTTCACCACAGCATTTCCTTGAAAATCAATACATTTTCTTGCTTCGGTGGAATCACTTACTGAGGACAAACACATTGGTTGCAACACGGGGTTTCCAATGTCCTCAGACTCTCCGTGACTTTTCGATGTCAGATTTGATTTAATGTTCTTTGTTGAGAAGTTTTGGAAAACACAACAACCGTTAACTGGCTTTTTTGATTTGCCATCAGAATAGCTCTGAGCATAGTTAGTGTTTTGTGTTACCTCCGTAGACTTAAGAGTCTGGTTGCCATGGTGTGTGCCTAGTTCAGTCTGTATACCTGAAGCCTGTTGCTCACTTTTGTCCACTGTGTTTATGAATGTCATTCTGTTCAACGAGTCTCCACTGAAATTTGTCATCTCTTTCAACTCGTCACTCCTTTCACTTTTCTGCTGTTTTTCTCTCCAACTATGTTCATCACTTTTGCAACCGAAATAACTTGTAGATGAAGACAAGGAATTCAAACTCTGACTTCTATTCCTGTCACAATTGCTGCCAAAGAAAGACAGTTTCATGTGCTCTTTCACAACTTCTGAGATTCTCAGGTCAATGGCACTACAAATTGCCTCCGACTGAGATATGCGTTTTCCATTTTCTTGATGTTTTCCCAGTTTATCAATTTGGGATTTGTCTTCTTTTGATACTGCAACAATTTCATTTATTGATATTTCACCTTTTTCAACTACTTTCTTCTCTACCACAGAATTACCATTATAAGAACTTTTGTCACCACTTTTAAAACCACATTCATAGTCTTCAAAGATCTTAGAAATCTGTCCAAGTTTCCCGGACACAGGATCAGAAACTGGCAATGCCACTGAAGCCGTTGTGTCTTGTCTAACGCTGCCATGAGTGTGAGCAGAATCAAATCTGGGGCTGTCAGTTTCCACAGAAGATTCATCTGCTTTAGAGTCACTAGTGTTGTTATTGTCGTCGAGCCAAATATCATCCTGGCTGCCAACTGCAGTAGAGCAGAAATTCAGCAACTCTCCACTGTTGCTCCTTTTGGGAATTTTTAGGCTGCCCATGAAAGCATCCTGCTGGTCTTTGTTTCTCTTCCTGGAATTTTTACAAGGCAATTTAACAAGTTCCTGCTGTAGTGTAACATACTGCTCTGAGCCTTTGGCGTCAACCTCATCTACTGTTTCGTCCCTTGTAGGGGATACAACTTTGGTAAAATCTAATATGTGCATATTTTTCAACCTTTCCTTTGCACCATCTAGATTGCATAGTACTTCATCTTCAGTGGGGGATTTGAAGGAACTCGCTGTGTCGAAAATCTCATTCAATATTTGGATTTGCTTTGTATGATTTGCGGAGAAATGCATTTCTGTTTGACAACCTGAGGTATACATTTCGGTGTCGGAGGACATTGTAACATCAGCAGCAACTGTATCTAGTCCATCTGTGAACACCTGAGGCAATTTTGATGCTAGTTGCATAGTGTGGGGTATCTCAGCGGGTGACACAAAAGCAATTTGATCTGGGGTGGGCACACATGGGGGACTTGTGCTGCTGCTGCCATCTGAAGTATCTGTAAGAGTTTCTTGCATACTTTCTGATTGCTCTAAATCTTTCTGTGATATCAAAGCATCTTGTGGTGTTGTTAGAATCTGTGAGGCTTGAGTGTGCACCGTTATATTTACACCTTCAGAGCTGGTAGATGTTGAGCTTCCAGATCCGCTATGAGAGTCTGAGAGGCTCATACTGGTGGGACTCGGGCTGCTGCTGGTGCTGCTCTCTACACCTCTGAACATCATCTCTCTCTGGAAAAGTAGAGAATCCCTGGGAATCCTGGGACTGTCTGCTGCATCAGTGGAGGACCAGGCATCTGTGAGCGGCAGCTGGCTCTCTGACTCCCTCACACTACAGCTGCTCAGAGAGCGGGGGCTACATGTTGAAGTGGTCTGCATGTTACTAAAGTCCTTCAGCAAATTGTGGAGAGTGTCTCTGCCTCTCGAATCTGCTGCTAATGGGTTATGATGATGAAGTTTCCTTGTAGCACCAATTTCCTCTCTATGTCCTGTTTCTGGGGAGTTTTGCTGGCTCCAATATGCCTCTACTGGTATCACCTGAGGTTTCTGACAGTCCCACTTTAAATTGATCTCTTGTGTCTTGTTGTACACTGTGGATGAACAGGAGGTGTCTGTCACCAGTGAGTAAGTTGGAACCACTGTTTGGCTAAGTGTCCTCACTACAGGGTATTTTTCACAGCTCCCCACGGCCAATGAATCTTTCGACATCTCACTGTCTTCGCTCTCTGCCTCACTGTGATCTGCTTCCTCATGTCTCAGCTGCTCTGCTAGGGCTGTTGCATAAGCGGAGGACAGAGAATCAAGAGAGAAAAGGCTCTCACAGTCTGATGCTGCTTCATCCCTCTCTACTTCTGCCTCCCTATCATCTTCCTCCCATCTCACTAGTTCCTGCTGCCTCTCGACCCATCTGCTGGTCTTATTCACCAGAGTCTCTGTGCTATGCCACCGCCTCTGTCGAACATCCTCAAGCACAGTCCTTTGGTCAAGTTCCTCACATGAAACAGTGGCTTTAATGTTACATTTACTTCTGTTCATCTTAGTGTCTTTAAAGTTTCTGTCTCTTCTTTGTCTCCAGTGAAATTTGCTTGTTATTCTCCCCAGAGCTTTGGGGCTTCGTCCTCCATTTGCACCTGTCGGTGGTTTTCTGAACACTTTAGACAGAGCTGTTTTTAACTTGGGTCCCACAGAGTGGGAAAAAGATTTCCTGATGGTTTCCACTCCGTTGTCACTGGTATGAGATGGAGTTTTTACATTCATACAAGGGACAATCTGAGAACACAGTCTGTCTGTTGTGGATCCTTGTACGTTTTCTTTGCTGAGTGGCTTCACTGAAGAACTAAGTGGTGACTTCAGAGTAACTGGCTGATTCTGATCTGACCTGTTCTTAAAAGAAAGTTCTCGGTTTGGCAACAGAGGTTTCCTTTCTGGACGTTCCCTGCAGGGCTGAGCTTGGGGCTCTTCCTTCGTGGTTTGTCTGATGTTTTCAGAGGAGCCGATTCTACTCCTGCTGGCTTTACTTTGTCCTGAGAAGAGATTACCGGAACAACTCTGGGTCCGTTCCCGAGGAAGGCACTCATCCGAAACCCACTTCCTGCTGCCAATTGAATCAAATGTTACAGATGAATTGGAAGTCAGTTCTGGAGATCTGTTTCTCTTCAGGAAGTGCCTGTTGAGAATTAAAAAAAATAATTTAAGCACTACATAAATATAGGAGGTGGAAGCAACCATGACCGATTTATAGATTTTCTCTGTGGTTAGATTTTCTGATGTAACAGCCACTGAAGAATTTTGAACTGTACTAGACCCTTCATGCAATGAACTTAACATCTTTTACATTTTCACATGCTTACCTGAAGATAGGGGTGTGCTGTGGGTAGAGCCGGGACAGAAGGTCTACTGAGAACGAATGTCTACGAGAAACAAACGGTCGTCCCCTGAGCTTCTGGGGTGACCCCAGCTCAGGAGATTCAGGGCTGTCTGGTCCTGCAGGCACGGACTTTTCCAGTCGCTGCAATTCTCTCTTAGCCTCCAAGAGATTCCGTTTGCGGGCGATTCTCTCCAGCTGGTAGTGCAGTCTTTTCCGACGGATGCGGCTCTCAGCACGGCAGAGAGCGTGATGCTTTAGTAACTCCTCTTGTACTGCCTTCTTCCTGGCTCTTACCACCTGGGAAGGATGGTTTACTGTTAGGCCTTCCTGATCCTCAGACCCCTGACTTGTCAGTCGCTCCAGGAGGGGTGCAGGGACAAGGTCTGTTTGAACTCCAAGCTCTTGAGTGACTCTTCGTTCTACAGTTAACAGACGCTGTTTCTCTTGCAATATCCACTGCTGGACTATTGGATAAAGATTCACAAAAAGTCAAAGTCAGGAGTGACTGGAAATCTTTCACACCTATAGTACCCAACATTTACCAATATACTCAATCTTCTTAAAATCATATAAAACTTTGGCTTTTGCATTTTGAAAGTAATTTTGTTTTTTAATGTGAGCAATAAGACAATACTTACTCTCACTCTGCTGCTGTCGAAGGTGGGCCTGCTCCCTCTCCAGCTCCCTCTCAGTCCTTCTTTGCTCAGAGTGAATCTCCTGTCGCAAACTCTCCACATAGCGCTGCTGCTCCTCCACACGCTGCCTAGCGGTAGGCTCCTCACCTGGGGAAAGACTTGCTTCTGGCTGCTCTTGGAGCTTCACTTCCTCGTCACTTTAAAAAGAGGCAAATGGAGTCACAGTGAACACACACAGACTGAGTATGGAAAGATTAAAAAAATTAAAGCAACCGTTTTACCTTGTCTAATTTAAAAGTTTGGAGGCAGTGTAGAAGTGTCAGAGTAAAAAGTACTGTTGATTCTCAGTTTAGCGTCTTAGCAGTAACCAAGCAACAACAACTGGGCCGTTCTTGTAAACAGCTTACTGGGAATGTTCACAAGGGTGGGGGCTAATGGAAAAACATGCCATCTCCACCAACTGGAGGGAGACATGCATGACACATTGCCCTATTTCTCAAGCATGTACACTGGCAGAACACTTGTACCTCTAATAAAATATGTAAGCTGTGAGTTGGCAGAAGAAGATCAGTCTGTGCATCAAACACATGCACACAGTGATGAATAATGTTTTGAAAAAATTGTGGTATTGTCGTCATTTCTTTTTTGAAGCTGTATTTACCTGTGGTCAAGAGTCAGAGGGCAAAGGTCGATGTATGTGCAGGACATGGCACCTTCACTGGCCTGAGAAAAGTAGAGATCCACTTTAAAATGTACCAGAAATAAAAAATAAAAAAAATCACCACTTTCACTATTCTCAGAACAGATAAGGATGATTTGCGCCTGCAGCATCACAATCATCAGCTTAACATCAATTTTTAACTTGATTGCAATCATAACCAACAGCATCATTCTGGTCTTCTGCTGAGCAGCACCTACCCGCCTGCGCTCACGGAGGACAGCTGCCTCTGCTGGGTGGTTGAAGCGGAACTTATGCACTCCTCCTAAGGTGATCACAGTTCCTACAGACAAAGGGAGACATATCTTTTGTTGCAAGCTGTGCTCATCGTGTAATAGTGAAAGCTATAGACAGAAGGAGTGAGTGTGCGTTGCAGTGTGGGGCAGGGTCTGTATAAGTGTGTGTCAATGTTTCTCCTCGGGATGACTCAGTGGATCTTTAAGTGTGTGCATGTGTGTTTGTGTGTGAGCGTGCGTGTGTGTGTATGGTTAAAATTTAACCTATATATGACATTGAATGTATCTATGCATTTTTAAGTGTGCATGCATATTTAATTGTAGATTAACTTATATATGACATCCAGCACATAGTCAGTGTCCTCAGGGTAAGCTTTCATATGGATGAAAATGACAACAAATCTCTCAGGATATTAACATAACATTTATTATTTATTCTCATTCAAGTTATATTCCTGCATAACCACGAGGCTCATATCACACATTGAAATATGAGATTTTTTACTTTTATTACAAATTATCTACTCTGCGTCTTGTGTATGTAAAAAAGTGCAATTTAAAATAGACATTGTGAATAAACTGATCTGATGAGGACATAACCTGACCTTGAGCCAGTCTGCAGGGCTCAGTAACCTCTCTGTCGTTGAGCAGACAGACACAGCCTGGCAGAGGTCTGAGCGTTACGACACCTCCGTGGTTTTCAATCTCACAGCTGGCACTGCCCTGCAGAACTAGAAACAGAGTGCAGAAACAGATTCACACACACAGATTTAGACAGCTGTGGAGACGCAGTGTCTGTACTACCAAATATATGCAGTGCTCAGTTTAATGGAAGACGTAAGACAATTCATGTTTTTATGATGATTTAATGTATTGTACAATACAATGTACTGTATTTGTGTGTGAAAAGCTAGTTAGTGAACTTATGTTCGAAGTTCAAAGTTGCATATTTTATGCTGCATATGTGCATCACGTTTGCTTTGTAATAACGCATAGTTGTGAGAGGCTCTTGAAATGGAAAACAGCAGGGCAAAAATTTTCTTCCCCAAACAGAAATTAATATTAACAGCTGGATTAGATAACATGGAGATCAAATGAATAAATAATACCTATTTGTGGTTCTTCAGACTGATCTTGAGGTCCGATGTGGGTAACTCCTTCCTGTAAGACCAAGATTTTAAAAATAGAGTCGCTATTCTCAAAAATTCAAATAAACAAAAACAATGAAATACACCAGGGTTTCTGCCAACATAATGCAAGCCTAGCAGCACACCACTCCTAATCTGACCCCCTGCCAGGCCTGAGCATTAGGGGACATTTTTTCCTTCATCTATTTTTAAGATGCTTTTTAAAGCAAAATGTGTTGTGCAAGTTGGGCAGCTCCTTTAAGGAATTGCCTTGTGTGTAGGTTGTGTGCATAGTTAAGAGTGCAGCAAGCGAGTGAAAGGGAGAGCAACATAGAGTGTAAGTGAGGATGTTATAACAGTAGCCAGCAGAATAGCATTGCCTACAGTTTAGGCTATTTGTTGGTAAATATGTTACAACTCCTCAAGACCTAAGACAAGGTCACATGTTCTGCCTGTCATGTACATCAAGTTAATGGGTTTGCCCCAAACTTACTGAAAACTTTGGCCCAGGCTCACATAAGGTGGGCCAGCTTTTCTCATATTAGTGCAAATCTTAGCTGCTGCTCAGCCACCCACCAAAGAGAAGAGACTTCCTGGTGGAGACCCTGCACAACTTATGCATACTGCACATTAGTTGAATGTGCTCAAAACACAACAAACTGTAGATTTCACAACAAGAAATTCACATATTTCTTCTTCTTCACATATGAAGATTGTCTTATTGTGCTTTCACTTTTAATCCTCCACTTAGTTGACAGAAAACTGTCATTTGTTTACTATGAAGCCTTATCTAACGGGATTAAAGGCTTTCATATATGGTGTCAGGACCACATGTGCTCCCAGATGGCCTTGGCTCTTCACATGCAGGAAACAGTGTAATTGTCAGGCCTAAGGGTATGCTTGTCATTGTCAGAATCAGGACAGCTTAAGCTCCCCTGAGTCCTAGCCTCAGAACTAAGAACCTCTTATCCAAGCGAGCTTTATACATTGCAGGAGACACACACACACACACACACACACACACACACACACACACACACACACACACAAAGATAGGAGATCGACAGGACAGTTGGAGGGTAACGTGAAAAGAAAAGACAATCAAAACGCACCTTCTCTCAAGAGTTTGTCTAGCAGAACAGAGAGAAATAGTAGAAAGAGGAGGAGGAAGAATCTAGTAGATAAAAAAAGAGATGGTTTTAGTCAAGACAGCTGACAGAAACAGTAACTTAAGAGTTGTAAAAAAAAAAAAAAAGAAAAGTAGTGCAAATGCAAAGAATATCAGTTTGTGAGGGCTTGCTGAATGTTATTCCAGCAAATGTGTATTTTCAGTATAACAAAATATGTGGAATTGAGTGAAATATGTCTCTGGTTATGGAGACGGATGAATATAAATTATAAGGAGAGAAACAATAAAAGTACTACTTAATGTAAAGTATTTTGTGACTTCTGTTTATAAAATGTGCTATACAAATAAACTTTACTGACATAATACCATCTATACAACTAGCATGAGAACATGAACAGGAGCCACAACTCCAATAATTATACTACTAATTGCAATGTCTCTACAAATATTTATTCTAGTATTAACTCTAAAGATGATAATATCACATAAATAAAATTAAGTAAATAATACTAAATCTAACACTATATCATTTATACTGCACATGGACACTATTTGCCTCCTCATCATCGTACCCTGAGGTGATAAAAGATGACCCCGGTGCTGAGAACATCTCCGTCAAGGGCCACCAGGTGTGGTTGGAAGGAGTTGATGAGGAATCCCGCTCGGTCTCTGTTGATGTCCACACTGTACTGCTCCAGCAGCTCCTTCTTGTCTCTCCAGCCCTCCGACCAGTCCTTTGTGAGCTGCTCCACCTGAGGGGGGGTGCATGGATGAATACAATGAAATAAAG
>JANJYP010145784.1:0-18004 GCA_024605115.1 Rastrelliger brachysoma
ACTGGAGCAGTGTGGCATGACAAGCTGCCATGTTGTGAAACCCAAATGTAAGTGACACAGAGCAGCACCACATTTCATGACCATACACATTAAGATCTTATTTAACATGAAACATGTTCTTTTTGCTTTTTCATTTTCATTTTTATTATTTTTTGCTGGGATTATAAAGTATTCACAAACTGAAAAATATCACTGCAGATCCCATGGACAGAATGAGTGCCTAGGGATTGTTAGCTGTGAAGGAAGAGAACTGAATTGGTCTATCAGCTTTTCAACAACAACAGAGAGTGAATGGCAAGGTAAGTACAGCACAGACTTGGTTAGCTCACTGATTAGATGACAAGCTGTAAGGTTCGGTCAATCAAGTGTGTTTCAAAACTGCTCATTTAAGGCTCTTGGTTTGAAATGACGTTTTCAGTTATCCCCATAGGAAAGCACAAATCCAAGAAGAGATCTCATACTTCTGTCTTCTGCTTGAGCTTATTGCAGTAACACTAAGATGAGACAAGGCAATTTTTTAATACTTCTTGATTTCAGCTCAAAACCAATAAGCTTCATGTTTGTCTAACTGATATAACAAGATATTTAAATAGTGTTTTTTGTGCAGTAATTTAATCAGTTTTACCACTACATGGAAAGAAAAAAGAGAAGTCAGAAGAGAAAATATGCAGTAAATGAGGATAACATAGTAAATTAAGTGTTCTGCAATAAAATAATACTTTTAACTTTTATAGTAGTTTATTAGTCTTAAAGGTGTGCTAAAAATGCTAAATATATTTATTATATTTTTTTCTTCTATTTGAAAATACTTAACATTTGAAAATATTCACTTGGTCTCTTCTTTGTAATGGATTTTTCTTTCTATTATTTTCAAACATTCTGTATTCCTCTAATTTATTTCTGTGGCCAAACTTCTGACAGGTGGTGCTGAGGGTTTCTCGCTGACAAAGTTTTGTGAGAGCCAGGAAACTCACCTTCGTTGCAGACTCCCACAACCCTTTCACTTTCTGCAGAGGAGCAGGGCCAGAGGTTGGGAAGAGGACCTGTCTGAGGCATCACTACCTCCATTCCTCATGGCTACATCTGCCAGAGCCTCCTCCCACCTGTCTGACGTTGTTGAGATTTATGTGGCTGTATAGGAGGAGGCCAATCCAGTGTGCCAGGACATGTGTAGGCTTTCTTTTATACTGACAGTTGTGTGTATGATACTGTAGCTGGCTTCCAGTGAGGCTTGGCCCAGTGTATCTGGAATCTGTCATAAGTGAAAGCTTGAAAAGGTTAGGACAGTTCAGGGAAGATAAATGGTGAATTGGGAGGACAGCTGATGTAGAAACACAAACACTTCAAGACGAAGGAGTGGGCTGAGGCCAGTCTCCGCACTGTGGTGGGTTCCTCCTCGAATCAACCTCATACCTGTTACAACCACTGCAGATGGAGGGAATCATCCATAGCAGCCCACCTCACCAACACAAGTTTCTAGTGAGCAGCCCATTCGCATGAGCCACTCTATTACTCTCATCAAAACAAATGATAAAGAATGGTTATTGGGTTTTCACAATGTCTTTTGTATAATAAAGCTCGTTAACTGCATTGCGCAAAACAAATGGGCAGAATAATCAGTATACTTATTGACATTGTGTCATTTCTAGTTAGAGCAGGAAGAGGACTCTCACTATGGCTCCGGGCTTCGCCTTCTATCTCTCAAGAGGAAGAGCACTAATGGCTTCTGAAAGCAGGGATCGAAGGAACTCATAAAGCTCTGCAGGATGAGACGAGAGAGGAAGAGCGTTATTAATCCTTTTTCATCTGAATACATGATGTTCCATGCAGTACAGCATCCAAGCTTGAGACCAATATTATGTTGCATCACATTAACTGATTGCAGTAGTTGATGGTGTAAACTTGTGAAGTCAGAAAGAAGTGCACATGAAAGTAAACTTTTACAACTTCGTCTAAAAGCTCAATATTTGTAGAATAATTTACATCAAATCCTTTAATCACATTGACTTTTAAAACTGGCAAATTTGGTACAGTATAATGTCAGAATATGACGCTTTTCATCTAACCGTGCACTCAAATTGAGCATATTCATGGATGCATTTCATGTTATGTTGTGATATAGTTTAATTATTTATTAAGTGTCTGGCCCTCGCAGATTTATTAACCACCAGAAAATAAAAAAAAGAAACAAATAAAATCTGCCAACAAATAAGATTCCTTTCTTACAACACTCAAATAGTTTTATTGTCATCCAACCAGAAGAAATGAAGGACGTTTCAACAGAAAAGCTTATCCGTCATATAATCATACACTATAACAAGCAATAAAAAATGAAATGAACTCCATCTTCAGCCTGAACTAAATCACACTACAAACAAAGCCTCTCTCGTCAAGGAGACCATTAAACCCACTTGTCTCTCTAGCTGATGATAATGTACCTGAGCATAACCGCTTCACATAAAGCCCAACATACATTTCAGCAGTTTTAAATGGCTCAATATCATATATTCATAATTCAGGTTTGTACCAACTACAAACAGACCATCTCATCATTTTTGTTTTGATAAATAGAAAATACATAATTATACTAAATAGTGCTTTCACCTCACACATCTAGGAATGTCTATGTACATCTCCCTGTTAAAGATATTTGTAGGAAGCCGCTGTTCAGACACATTCACAAGTCTGTTAAAAAGTTGAGTCATCTCACTTTTTTCATGATAAGCAGCTGTTGGCCATAGATTCGTATCTAACAGATAAGGACAGGTATGTGAGAGTGGTATCAATCTTCTCATTATCTCACATTAAGCATTTAAGCATATTCCTCAGATCATTTTCATGCTCAGCTAATGAGATTAAAACATCTGACATTGTTAACTGTTCCACTGTTGTTTTATAAATAGCCCTCATCTTGCTATTTTTATATTCAAAAGATGATAGATAAATAGGATTTGCCTGTGTGGCCTTACAGGTCAAACCCACAGCGAGTGAGCTGTGCTGCTTCCCTGTTATTAAGCCATGACTGACAGCTGTCATGTCTTCATCACTGCAGACTGATATTTGTCAGAGACCATCTCTTTGACAGTGGATCTGAGGGTCTTCTCAGCCAAGAGACGGCTTATGACTGCCTTAGAGCACTGCAAGGCTTCACCTACAACAGACCGATGCATGTAATCAGCCTTTGCAGATGAAATTATGTCTCTGTATTAATTTATATTTCATTTTGTCATATCAAAGGACAATATATCTTGAGGATTTTTATTATTATTGTTGTGCATTGTACTTTACTGTATCATTTGACAATGTTATTATTACTGCAAAGGCAATGTAGCATGAATACACAACTGGAATTTACAATAAGGATAATCAACTTGAGCCGCATTATTTGTGAGGAAGACAATACACATACCTGTAATCCGTTTCTACATCAAGCTGTTCCCTGATTTTTAATGATGCATACTTTATAATTTA
The DNA here is from genome assembly GCA_024605115.1 of Rastrelliger brachysoma. NCBI lineage: Eukaryota > Metazoa > Chordata > Actinopteri > Scombriformes > Scombridae > Rastrelliger > Rastrelliger brachysoma. The sequence continues at coordinate 3,472 of JANJYP010145784.1, forward strand.
TTTAAAAGTCTGTGTTTCACTTGGCTGTGCTAGGTGTTTATCATCATTTATCACCTGCATCAATCTGCCTGGCTGTAAAGAACCATGCTGGTAGAATGAGGCTCTGCTGTTACTGTTACTTCATACTGCCGCCTTAACAACCCAATCAGCTTGCCCCACTCTCACTTCCTCATCAATGCAAGCACCGTTAATGTATGATAGAGCTATGATTTATAATCCATGCTCAAAATTAAACAGCATAAATTACTCTTATTTACTCTGCAGGTGATAAAGATCCCGTCAAATAATGTCACTTGAGCATAATTTTTATAGAACAAATGAAATTTGTTATCAGGGAAAAGCAGGTCAAGTTCATCAATTAAAAGTCTGCTCTTTTTTTCTCCCTTCGCTATAAATGGTCTAGTGCTATTTAGAATGATTGATTTTATTATTTCTTCATTTATTAAAGTACTACGTGAGGCTGTAGCATGAGTAATCAGGACAACAGAAACTGACTCAGCAGGAATATCTAAAACTGGCACTTCACAATTCAGCAACTGAGATCCTTCCTTCTCTTGATATGTGTTTTGACCACATCCATTAGGCACAACACATTGAAGAAGGGTTTTTTAATGACATTTAGGTCCTTTAAAAAAACAGGAAAAGTGACAATCCATGTTTTAAAAAGGTGCTATTTAAAGAAACATCCTATTTCTACTTTACGGAGTACTTTGAGTAAAGTGCTTTTATGTCTGTCAAGCCTTTGGGAAATGACTCTCTGAATAATACATACAGCAGAGGGAAGTGAAAGGGATTTTAATAAATGTCTTGTCACCGGCTCAAAATGATACTATAAAGGGGGGAAATCTATTATCATGTGTAATGTATTTTAAATTTTTATTTTGTTATATCTATGTATTATTTTATCCAGTAGAATAGAAGATGTGACCCTTCTGGATCAAGAGGCAAAAGGGTTAAAATCTGTGCTACTTGGAGTGTGTCCCACAGAAAAGGAATGAGGTACCGGGAATGTTTTACAGATAAAATAAAAAGAATCAGGAGAATGAGGAAAAGAGGAGAAGTTGAATATATATTTCATGTGATAAGAGAAAGATGAAGCGCGAGAAAAAAGATTCCATTACAGCTGCGACAGTTACAAAACTGCTGCTGTGTGGAGTAGCCTCTGTTGAAAAGATTGATGCAATAAGGACTGACCTTGGCTTGGAGCTGGAGTCGGTGATGTATGTATGAGCATCTCCCTGCTAAATGGACCCAGATTTGTAGCACTAATATACATGGAAGCCCAGTACCAAACTCACCATGGCTATAAATCAACAGCCACTTTGGGTGTCATTTCTGGTTTATATTCTACCATTGTTCTGTGCTTTTAATTCGTGTCACTGCCATCTGTTCATTTGATGCAGTTTCATACTGTATGATTAGGCTGCGGAGATACTGTGCAGACAATCCCTGCTAGACCATCAGTGTGGATTAACTGCACCGGGTGAATTCCACCGAGGGTATCTCAGAGTTTTACGTAAATAGACTGAATGAAAGGAAATCTTTACACATTGGCTCAGTGCAGAAAGAGTAAAAATATAAAGTAAAAACTTTTCATGGTTTGTCAAGAACTGTGAAAGAGGTGATTTAATATGAAACACAAAAGATGTGAATAGAAAGATAAAGCTGCACTTTGAGAATGCGTCCTGTTTTATTTTATTATATATAAATCCCTAAATGTTATCTATTCATATGATATATATTTTATTCACAGTAAAGTTCTACTGTAACCTGTAACTAAATAAAACTTTCTGAGCAATTAACTTCAATTGGAAACTGTTTCTTTAAATGCCAGTATTTCACATGCACATACACCATCTCTTAATATGTATAAGTTAGGTTAGGTTAGGTTAGGTTAGGTTAGGTTAGGTTAGGTTAGGTTAGGTTAGGTTAGGTTAGGTTAGGTTAGGTNTTTATTCTGTGTTTTTGTTTTTTGTTTTTTTTACAATAAAGTAAGATTTCAGCCTTCTCTATCAGCCTGACAACATAGTAACATTTTATATGCAGAGATGTGCATTGAAGTAACAATGTGACTCATTAAAAGAGTCATTACCAGACTAGATTAGATACTGGTCAACCTTGTCCTCATCTGCAACTATAATATGTCAGGAAGACAGATAACAGCCTGAGAAAGAATCTGATACCTACAAGAGATAATATGAATTGATTTCAATGCAGTTACACCATCTACCACCTCTCACTTTAAAAACCAAATGACACCATACTGACATAAAGACCAGTGCAGTGTACCTGAATAAAGTTGCATCAAACACAAGTAAAACTTGTTTTTCACATTTTTCTTATATGATTTTAAGACACTTTTCAGAAAACATATTTGTAATAAATCAAAAATAATCCACTCACAAGAACAAAATTCAACAACTTTTCACATCTTGAGGTCTTGAAAACTTTTAAAATCATTCTCGCATGTCCTAACATAGATTTATTTCAATGCCCAACACATTCAGTATAGGATAACATTTTTTTTTATTCTTGTGTGTATGCATGTGTGCGTGAGTGTGTAGGAAGGGAATACATTGACAGAGGTCAAAAAGGCCATTTTTGTTTTCCTTTTAAAATCCCTTGGTAGTGTGGCAGGACAGTGTGCCTTAAATTGTGTACATCACCCTAAACCTAAAATCATCCTCCACTGCCTTTAATAAAGCCCGATAAGTCCCCTTTCATCCCATGGCCGCTTCAATTTTAGTGTGCCACCGAAGTTATTTAATCAGTGCTGCAGTCTCCCATTCACAGTGTATTACCAATTCTGTCTGTGATCTTTATCAGTGCAGTGATGTATGTATGAGGCAGATGTTCCAAGAGGCAGAGGAAACAGAGGCCATGAATGAATGAATTATTGGGCTCACGAAAAGGAGCTATAGATATAGAATTTTGAGCCCTGTAATATGTTTGCTTTCTCTCCCTTATCTTGCCAGACAAAAATATACCTTATCTCATACTGCTGGGGTCTGCATGAATGTGGAGCCTCTCCAGATCATCCTCTTGTTCAATTTCGTTGTGCTGCATCTGGATAGGTTGTTACTGTTTGGGCTGTTGTTATTTTTGCTGTTGTGTTGCTTTTCTGCATGTAATTCGAATGGGATCTTCTGGTTTGTTTAGTGTCATGGCTGTTTTGTCAGTGGAGGTGAGGGGAGTGTGGGAAACTACTTTTGATACTGACTGTACTTGAGTTTATGCAAACACAACATAATCACCAATCCCAGAGCAGACACACACTCATGCATGGACACGCCCTTCACTGTGCTACACACACACACACACACACACACACACACACACACACACACACACACACACACACACTCACACACACGCACACACATGCACTCACACACACACACACACACACACACACACACAAATAAACACACATGGTCTCCCTGTGCCCCAATTTAGGCGCCCTGACAACAATAAAATCCAAAGATGCCAAATGTTTTTCTGCATGTTTCCTGTTATGTGAATTTGCAGTAAGTGTATAAAAAAAGGAAAGGGCATCTCCACACACACACACACACACACACACACACACACACACACACACACACACACACACACACACACANTCACACACCCAAACACACATACATGAATACACATACAGCTGCAAGCCAGAAATACACTAGGCTGCTGGATAATGAGGGTGGACAGGGCAGAATTATCACTTCACATCACAATAATATTATCCTTCTCACAACTCCCGCATCATCCTCCATGACGGTGTGACATTTCCATTTTACTCAAGTTTAATCTTGGTCCTCTAAATAAAACCATAGCCTGCAGGCCCTTCCCAAACTGACCCAGTCCTATTTTAATCACATGGAATTAAATAACTACAGTTTAACACTGTACTTGTTCTGACAGCAGTCATGACAAGTGGTTTGCACAGCAAACTTCCCCTCGAGTCAAATGAAGAATAAAAACAAAGTAAATGGAGGCTGAAGATGACAGGAGTGATACTTACTGTGACTGAAAACTATTTACTTTTTTCAGGGAAAAAGGAAATTTCTGCGCTTAAATTTATGTGATAGCGTTATTATTTTCATTTTCTTTACCTATCAGTGTACCTTTTTGATGTATAAAGATGGAGAAATGTTTCATTTTGTGTAAGTGCAAAATTAACCAAACTACATCAGTGCCAAAATAATCACCATAATGATGATTATGTGTTGCTGCCTGTTACTTTTCCTCTGCTTTTGGAGATCAGCAGTTAGTTAAATGGCAAATCTAATGCAAACACTCTAGACTGCCGTGATTATAAGAGTAGAGGAGATGACATAATGTACATTTTTCTTTTTCTTCCTTTCTTTTATTAACAATAATGTAAATATGTCAGCCTCTAATCATCACCTCTTGTTGCAATGTCAAACGCAAATGTCAAAATACCTTGTTACCTTGGAAATTTCTTGGAAAGAAGTGACAGAAATATATTCTTGCATGATATTTTTATTGGCAACTTTGAGTTTTCTTACAGGTTAAATAACACTGCAGAAGCTTCCATTTTGCATCTCTTGTCAATTCAAATGCTGTGCATATCTCCCTGCAAGCTGGCTCTCCTCCTCCATCTCATTCCTTTGTTGCACTGGGGCTGAACACTATGTTAACCTAGTAATTGGCACTGGGCCTTCCCCATTATACGGCTTTCTATTGAGCCGTTCTACATGACTAGTTAAAGAAGATGGCATGAAGATTAATGAAGTCCAGCTAATACAGGAGGGGGGTACCTCTCCAACACTTCCACTGAGGAGATAGCAGAGACCAACAACAGTCAGCCCTCAGCTCAGCCGTTTCTCTACACCTTTTTTTATATTGCCTGTTTTAACCCGTGAACTCTGGACCTTCCACTTGTGCAGCAAAGCCACCACAGCGTCTTGGTTTGATTGATGTCACTACAGCAGTCAGTCTTTTCCCTTTGAATTGAAAGGCCCGGTGCTCCAAAATAGATTTTCCAGCACAATTCACACTGGCTGCCAGTAGATAGAATGGCAGGGCAACCCTTTATGCAGTTTCATTTAAAACCATGAGCTCGCTGACATGTTCATTCACTTTTGGCAAATGCCCCTTTGGATAAGGTCTACAGTCTTCACTTTCATATTGTCTGGGTAGGTTTCATTGTTGGTCTCAGGCCACCAACAATAACAGTGAAATGATAAAGCAGAAAATGTGGGCTCACTATGAAAGCAAGGGTAATCCCCTAAAGTTGTAGTCTCTCTTCTCTGTAGATATATATACTATTTATGTGCTATATATAGATGCTATGTATGAATGTATAATGTCAATTAAATTTCCCCCAAAATAATGAGGTTTGCAGTAATTATGAGAGCAAAAAACACTTAGACTAATTTGAATTCTTGGTTCCCAAATTTTTTTCTACTTTAAGCCCGAGCTGATGTCCACTCATAATTTCTTTATATGGTCATCTGTTTTAAGTACAGTGTACAAGTTCACTCCTCTACTTTTCCATTATTTTAGAGGTAGTCAAACTAAACCACAAGTTGAGTCGAGCTGACATGCTGTGAGTGTTTTTCCACTGCACAGCATGGCAAAGCAAACATCTCACTGTGGCTGTCTCTGCTTGTACTGTTCCTCTCTCCATTATTCTAACTGATCCATTGAACAAATAGCTCCAAATATCTCAATATCTTATTGTGTCGACTGTTTGTTAAAGCAATAAATGATGGATTTGCATTGGTAGTAACTCAACTTCAACACAACTCTATGGCTACCCCTCAGCAGGTGGCCAGTCTGGCCAATCAGGTCAGATAAGTTAAGTCAGTTAAGAGACAGAGACTGAACTGAGGGACTGAATAAAGTGCCACCTTAACATAAAGTTTGAACTGTTTGAACTGTGAATTCTGCAAAGATACTCTGGTGAAGTTCCAAAATAAAAATGTAGAGCTGCATTTCTCAAATTTCTGAATTATAAAAAATATGAATTATAGTAAATGTGCCATTGGGCTTGCATAAATTTGTACACATCTTTCACCTCCATTCGCAAAATATTTGGTCACTTGGGGGCAGTAACAACAAGTGTAAGCAGAACATGTATCACTTTTGATGTAAATAGTAACATAAGCTAATACTCACTTTGTCTCTGGCTTCCTGATGAATATGAGTTTGATACAGATTCCTGTTTCAGCCCTGTTTTGGTATCCACCAATTCCTCAAGGCTCTTTATCTACAGCTAGTCACTTACTTTGTCTGCTGTTTAGTGATAAGCAGGTAATGTTCAGTGAGGTTTTACAGTGTTTATAGCGTATGCTGCCGAAAAGAGCTGTCTACTAAAGCTGGGAAATATCGTTAGCAGCATGACAGAGCCAAAATAGTCATTTGGAAATAGCTGAGAGATGTTAAAAATGCTTCATAGAGCTTAGAATGCAGAAGTGAAGTGGTAATTTTCTGTGGCTCTCTCACAAGTGTTCTCTTTCACATTACACATACTCACTAGATCCATTGTTAATATAGCAGCAGCTTTAAATAAACTGCAACACAGATGCATTCACCAACAAAGCATTTACTCTTCCAGGAGAAAAAGAGACCTCATTTCTAATCATGGCCACACTACACTGATGGCAACACATACACTAAAACCTGAGAACTGCTTTGATGCAACACTTGTGAAAGGTTGACTGCAGCTTGTTCTTTGGGTGCTCTTGTAATCAGATAAATTAACCAAAGCTATCAAAAGATTGCAATAACACTCAACGCTGCCATAAACCTAAGAGCTGCAACTGTGGCTGGAGCTTTATGACAGACGTCACTGGAGCATGCTGATTTATTTGTGCACCCCTGTCCTATCGATCTTTTGTAAGGAGGCCTTACTCTGCCTCTCAAGAGAGACCTCTCAAGCCAGGTTCTCACCGACAACCAACAACATCAACTCTAAAGCACCCCGCTATTGAATGCGCATGTGTGTGTGTGTGTGTGTGTGTGTGTGTGTGTGTGTGTGTGTGTGTGTGNATTTATGACCCCGGACATGTGACAGTTAGTGGCAGGGTGGCTTTTATTTATTTATTTATTTTACGTTGGAGCATAGTGTATGCGTGCATGTATTCCTCGGGTGTTTGTGTAACATTAGTACATCAGGAAAGAACGCTGCTAATGAAATTAAATAGAAAGCATGTGTGGGTAGCAAAGTGACCCGTATCCCGTTTGTGCATGTAATCAATATTATAGCTTGGCCTCTCTTGGTTGTTACTTTAATCAAGAACAAGCTCTACCTCTCTTAATCGCTTGGTCCCAAGATGAATGTTTCACAAATGCTGCTGAACATATGCTTTGATATATGCATCTGATTAGTGTATATAATATATGAGGGCTTTCTTTTTCAATTGGTTCCATGAAATGTTATAATTTGGATGGCAAATTTTATTAATTATTCCTATATATTGAGCCCTTTTAAGAATCTCTCTTTTTTCCCACAAAGACACCTTTTTGCCATTTTAATCATAAATGAAAAGTATGACACATAAGGGCACCCAATCATATGGTACATATTGCCTCATCCTTTTAACAAATATGTTTCATAGCCCTATTAAAAGGGGTCTTCATCTGTCCTGTCAAAAAGCAGCCTAGCAGGGTTTTTTACTTTAATTACACTATCCAATTAAAAAAAACTGAGCCGCATTCTGATCCGCCTCTCCTTGGGTTTGAGTGGATATGACATTTACAAGGCTCGCCTTTCAAGCAGACAATGGCGTGATTGATGAGGTGCAGACGCTATGAAGGAGGCGATTGCCATGTGGAAGCAGTGCTTAGTGCACTTTGATTTATTTATCATCTGTTTCTAAAGCAAGGCTGGCTGCTCCAGGTCCACACATCTAGGTGAGGCTGTAGGTGGACTGTAGCCTTGGTGCTCTGTGCTTGGAGTTTAAACAGCACCCAGGCTGGAACATGACACTTTAACATAAGAGGTACCCACTGTAAACCCCTGAGCGGTAGTATGTTAAGGACTATCAGGGTGCCAAATTGTTGTCCTCATTGTGCTGTGGTGTTGAGTCCAGTAGCTAAATGTTGCTGTTATTGACATTGACACGCTGTGGTCAACCAGCAGGGGCCTCTTGTTAGCTGACTCTTGCTGTTTTGTGTGTTTAGAGAATGATTAATTCATTCAGTAGGGAGAAAAGCTGGATTCAGTCCATAGACAGATGCTGATGGCTGAAAATGAAGGTCTGTTTGCCTGCATGTCAAAACTATTTTTCTATTTATATATATCAAAAATAGAACATATTTCTGGCATATGGTGCTTTCACAACCAGCTGTTAATTGGATATATTTTCTGTGGGCTATTAGATTTCTACCATAAATGCTAAAATGGACAGTAAGACCACCATACATTATCTTATTACACTATTGTATTACATTTCATTTGGCTTTTTATGATACAATGCTTTAAGAATAGTCCAAAATCTCACTATTAAGACCTTTTCGTACAAATTCAGAGCATTCTATTCTGTTACAAAACACACTTTTCTAAAAGAGCTGGTAACATCTTGATTGGAACATCTTGAAAAGCGCAGCTGCATTGAAACCCAGTGAGGCGTGCTTACTGGCTGCAGCAGCAGCAGAAACCTCATCAGAATCCACTGATGAACTTAGCCTCTGACATCTCTCTTGTCTTCACACTTGTACAGAGATGGAGTCAGAATAATTTAGAGCAACATTTCATTTTTTCAGCACATAGACCTCAGTGCTAGTTCATGAACAGCTAACCACCAATCCATATTGTCCATGATGTCCATTGTGCTGGCTTTCACATGACTTCAAAAAACTAATTATATCAGGTCATACTTTGTACATTTGAGTCAGAAAATAGGACAATCTTTATTTTGTTTTATACCTTTCTATTCTTTTAATTAGAAAAAGAATGAAAGAATGTCAAAGTTAGGAGATGATACCTGTGAGTGAGACATGATTCTTTGATGTTAAAAATACCTTATGTTTTGGAAATAAAAGCACAGGAAACATCTAATATAGCAACTCCCCGACATCCTCTCCTTCATTCCAGTCAAACTTAGCAGTGATGGGTGGCACTGTTAACTCAGCGTGATGATGGTCAGCCCTTGGAGAGGGAGCAAGGGTGAACCACCTTTGTTGTTTATTTGCTGCCTCCCTGGCAGACTCCTCCATACAGAGACTGAAGGGGGGAGTCAGGAGACAGATGCTTAACGACTCCCTCAAGGCCACGGCTCCGGCCCTTATCTCATCCCCAGTTTGTGCAGGTTACCATAGTAACTGACCTGAACACTTGAAAGGATGAGTAACATTACAGTATATTGGCCCACAAGCTACTAGAAGAATTTATTGAACACATAGACCAATAATAGCCTGACCTGTTGTTGGATTAATGCCATTATAATGTTCATTGCTTAGTATTACTGTTTTTAAAATTATCAATATTATGAATATTATTGAATATGAATATGAATATTTCTTTTTTTTCTCTAAAACAGCAGTAGCACAGAGCAAAACAACGAGATTGCAAAATATTGCCCTCCAGATAGATAATTAATAATTCTAATTTTAAATGATATCAGTTTTTGTTATAAGTCGGTCAGTTGGGCTCTCTGTTAAAAAAAATGATACCACATTATATTTTACATAAAATGCTATAAAAATGTATTTGCATGAAAACATTCTATTATTTGGATATCCCATATCATATATCAGCCCTTTTCTACACAAATGCAATGATTTGATTCCACATAAAAAATAGAATTCTTGATAACTGAAAATGCATAACTGTCCGACCAATAGTACATACACTAAATTTGATGACATGTTAGTGATTCATGATTTGTTTTAGCTTCATTAATATATCATATTTTCAGTTAATACTGTAATCAGCTTCTGCTGTATACACAAGGCTATAGTATGACAGCACCATTCATATTTAAACTATCCAGAATTTATGTAGATATCCTAAAGGGATAGTTCATATTTGTTGAAGTAGAGTCGTATGAAGTACCACAGTCAGTATATTACCTACACTAGATGTAAGTCACCATGCTCCCAGTTTGGAGAAGTAAGTAGGAATACTACTACATACACTGTGTACTGTGGACAGGTCCAAGAGCAAAATGTATTTTAGCCACCTACATAAATGCCCACCTTAAAAAAATCAATATTAGTTTAGGTTTGCACACTGTATTTGCACTGTGATGTCAGACTGTTTTTTTTCCTATGGCATGATATTTTCTCATCCATAGAATGTACATGTTCCTATACAATGATGAGTTGTTGAATTACAAAGTGCTGCTAAGAATATGTAAATTCCATAGATGATAAAACATTTTGCAGTTTTGGCCCTTCACCAGCCCTACTGTACATTGCTCAGCTTTCTATACCAGTACTCCTGCCTGCTTCTCCAAATGGTGAGAGCCCAAATCTACTAATGTACAGACTATGGATACAGTAAGTACTTTCCACAATCATACTGCAAAAATGCAAACTGTCCCTTTAACCTGTGCTGCATAAAGATTAATTATGGAAGTATGTCAAAGAATAGCAGACTAAATTAATTAAGTACTACTTACTGACACTGGCTGACTGTGACCCAGAATGGAAGCAGGTAAATGGGGGGGATCTAGAATAGTTGATGAAATTAAGTCTTTTGGGAGAGCTCTTGTACATGTACAGTAATGTTGGGGAAAAAATCTGCAGTGTCTTTGTCAGCTGAGGTTGCCATAGTGTGGTCACAGTCAGGGCCTTGAAGAGGAAACTAAACTAACAAGGACTGGTTGCACTGTTGCCGGTTGCACCAGCATGTGCACCATGGTGATCAGACAGGTGTTTTGACATCTCCCTCTCTCCTCTCAGAGAAACATCTGGCACTGCTGCCAGGCCTAATTGTAACAGTATTTTGCAGGCTGTCAGTAACCTGGACTCTAACAAGCAAAACAAAATTATAATAATGATGCAAGTAAAGCCTTTTAAAACACTGTCGGCATGTACTGTAGATTTTTGGAAGAGGTAAAACCTATCAGGCTTGTAATTAACTTATTCTTGTTTATATTGGTTAATATCTGCTCAGTGAAATTATTACTAAACTAGTGTAAATGTTGGAGTTCATCATGTCTTTTTTCAGGTCTGTTTTTTAAAACCATATACTTAATGGGCAATCTAAGGGAACTAATTTTGTTTTGTAACTTTGATGCAAACTATGTCTCAAATTCATGATTTTGAATATCGAAAATTTCTGGCCAAATGCTGGAAAATGCAGTGGACCAGCATTTTCCATGTGTAACCATGTTGATATTCTCCATATATGTTTAGTGTTTGTGCGTTAAACTGTGTTTTTGCTAATTCTGGTCATCTTAATTTATTTAAGAATATCGGTGCATATCAAATAAAAGATTAAGCTGCATGTTGGTAAACACACAACTCCTCTTCAAACATCAGCATTAGAGGTACAGACAGCAGGGTAGAATTTTAGCTCATTCTTTTTGTACTTGTATCATTTTTATAAATAATCATTTACTTTCCATTTGTGGCTACATTTTGGGTTATTACCAAAGCTGCCTGATTGATGGCACAGTTAAATCAAACATTGTCAGTTTACCAATATGATATTGTGCTGTGTAGTCATTAGAATATGCTATAGAAATGACAACATGTCAGTCAACAGGTGTTTATAGCAGATTGTAAACAAAGCTCCACCTCTGATTGACACGGCACTCTGTATGACTTTCGATTATGCCATAATACTACAAACCCTGAGTGTGTGTGCCTTTGTGTGTGTGTGTGTGTGTGTGTGTGTGTGTGTGTGTGTGTGTGTGTGTGTGTGTGTGTGTGTGTGTGTGTGTGTGTGTGTGTGTGTGTGTGTGTGTGTGTGTCTGTGTCGGTGTGTGTACATGCTCATATTCTTTGACAAATAGAGAATGAACCGTTTTATAAATGTAGACAAAGGGTGTTAAGTAGAACCGTGGCAAAGAAATTAAATGAGTACAATAAAAATGGTATGAGCCATTTTACAAGTGACAAAAGATGCTTACTTTTACAGCATCCAGAGGACAAATTCCTGTGGCAGTTGTAAGGAACAATTACTTAAATAATTGGGCTTTCAAAGAAAAGATTGATTGTCTAAAAGCTGTTTTCTGTGGAGAATCCATTAAGTGAAACCATTTTTTCTGGCTCCTTGACATAGTGTTTTTATTAATTTCTACTCGCAAAGATGCATGATTCTTTGGTTTTTTGCAGCTCTGTCACTGGCCTGTATGATGAACTATGCAGCATGGGGAAAAGTCATCAGATGAACAATTTAGATTCAACCTCTGATTTACTGTGGTTATATACATATATATTTCTCAAGAAGAAAAAAAAAAACTTAGAGGAATGCACCAGAATAAATGTGTGCAATACTGGTTGTCCTGAGGTAACTGTGATGTCTTGACAGGAAGGAACGATAGTGAGCATTGCTGTAAATGTGTGCGTGTATGTGTTTGTGTGTTTGGTTGTTGTTTTTTTTCCTCCTGCATCCTTTGGCTGCAACAGTATGGCATCTTCTTTATATTCACAAAGCTTAATTAGCACCTATTCAGTACATGCTCTTCACACTGTGAGGAGAGGCAAGGGCTGGGAGGCTGCTGAAGGTTATCTCTCAGACAAGCTGCTCAGACGCTGCAGCCTCATTCATAGTCGACCACGAGCCACGTCAGGCAGGTCGTGCCCCGTCATCTTAAACCTGATTTTATTCTGTCTCATTTTGAGGAATATATTTCCTCATCTAGATCCCATTTTTAGGCTATATGCGATAGGCTCTACCCTTGACTTTAATGTGATACTGTAAGTACCCAGATGATTGATTCAGCATCTCCAGTAGTGTGCTGAGGCGTTGGGGGGTGGGGGGGTGTTTGGGTTGGGAGGGGGCGGTTTGGATGTTGTTAAAAACGTATCATGCTGGCGGGATGATAAGGCGTCTCCCTGAATGCTGTTAATGCGAGGGGGCCTGTGGCCATCTTGAGTCCCCCTTCTGTTGTGCTGATGGGACAGAGCCACTGCCATCTGCTTCCCATCCTCCCCATTGCCCCACCCATGGACGCGGCCGCTCTCCGGTGCCCTTTCATCCAGCACGCTTGCATTGTCTTCCATCTCTCCTTGGAGGTCATGCAGTGTGCAAGTACAATAGCCTAAGAGGCAAGAGTGACTCCAGGCCTTCTTTTGAATATAATGATGCTGTCACCACAGAGATGCAACACATATAGTGAGAAATTAGGAGTGGGTGCTGTCAACAAAAACATATGGAAAGTGTATTAAAATACGAACATATCTACCTGCAATAAATAAGGTGGTTTGGGTTGTGCTGCTAATATTTTGGAGGCTGATGTGAATTACAAGCCAATCCTGCTGCTACATGCATCATCACATGACTCCATAAACCTTGGAGCTGATAGAAGTGAGAGTGTGCATGGTAGAGCATTATGTAAATGTGAAGAGAGGGAAGTGTATTCCAGGAAGAAGGAAAAAATCGCTTTATTTATGTGTCCTACATCTCAACTTCTATTTCAATCATCCTAGCCCCCCCTCCTCCCCTCTCCCTCTGAGAAGGGACCGGCAGCTTTGCTCCGGGGCAGTCTGGTCCTCCTGTGACTGACACCCTCCACTGCTGCCCCCCCACCAGGATGCTTCACACACAACCTGGGGGGCCCGTGTAGAATTAGCTTTAAAAGTAGGGCACGGATAATTGTCTGGACAAGAAAGTGTATCAGTGCTCTGTCATGTTCAAGTTCCTGCCACTCAGCCTCATAAGGCTAATCCTGGGGAACTACCTCATGCTGTAGAGGCAGAGTCGCTCTGCTTTTTGACTTATTTCTCTGCACTCGTACATTCATGTTAATGCACTCCTCAGCCCAAGGCAGCTGAATATAATTAATATGTATGAAAGGTGAAAAAGGGAAGAAAAGAGGTGTTTTTGATTAATTGTTCCTCTGTGTTGGCTTTACCGTATTAATAACCAGGAGGATTAAGAAGGTCAGGACTGACCTGGTAAACATTAAAATTTCATGGAACTACTACACATAGCTGACAGTAAAAAGACAGTAAGCATACACACGCGGGCTCTCATGCTGGCATGAATATAAATTACTCACATGGCGTAACACCAACCAAATCTGAAAAGTGTGCTGGGATGTCATTAATAATAAACAGGCAGGCTCCCATTTATTAGAATAGTGAAAAGTCATGTTTTCTCCAATGTGGCCTATTTTAAAAGTGCATCTATGGGAATAGAGGAGGCGCTCTGTGCTTGTGTCAGAGCAGGCTTTCCAGGTCCCCGCTGGGAGGAGGTATGGCTCGCAAGCAGCTGAACACACTCCTCATTCTGGTGGGACAGCACTGGGACAAATAGCAGAGGGAATATTTTGAAGAAGCAACGCTCCAGCTAGATTTCCCTTACACTGTGTCTCCATTCTGCTTATCATGTAAAAGATCTGGGATTTTATTAGCCATGAAAATGTTCCGTATATTTTTATGCTTTCAG
>JANJYP010145786.1:0-10089 GCA_024605115.1 Rastrelliger brachysoma
TAAAATCCCTCCCTTTAAAGTCTCCATAAGTTTGAAAAGTGGGAAATGACACCCCCCCCCCCCTCCTTTTTTTTTTTTTTTTTAAAGTAAGGGGATGAGCTCCCTGTTTCCTTCCTGAGCTGTAGACTTTACTTTAAATGATGGGAGCAGTGACAGCTCATGATTTAGTTTTTGAGCAAGTAGAGAACAAACTACCTGCAAAAAGAGGAGAAAATGTCCGGGCTTGTTGGCATCATTTGTAACTTTCTAGGCAAGCGTTGCTAACTTTTACATTTTAATGACGGGTGTGGGGGGGTGATGGGGGGCGACACACCGGTGGCGGTAAATGCGTGACAGCTTTACAGCGAGGTGAGAATAAGCCAAGCCGATGATCGTAAATTCCTCTGGTTGGCCGAGTGCTCCGTGCCGGGGCGAATAAATGACTGGAGTCTGTAGCTGACTGAGGGGTGTGAGAAAATGATGAGGACCGGAAAACACAATAGGAGGCATGTAGTTGACAAGTACAGTACATTTGCAGGACTAAACAATCGCCAGTACACACGCACTATTATCTGGCCGGGACTTCATTATACTCGCTACAATGTGTTTGTGACGAAGTCTGAGATCAGGTGCCAGCTTTATACATCTGCACAGAATCTAAGAATAAAAGACAAACCAACTGATGAGACAGAATGGGGAAAGACAATATCATAAAAATCTGATGTCATTTCCTGCTGGCGCCACAATGGTGCCAGCTGTGGAGGAAGTGCAAAACTGCAGGATACAGAAAAAGGAAGTATTACAGGCAGCTATCCAGGAAGTGAACAGGATGGTCATTTTTCACATCAAGATATACACATCTGCGCACCATATGCATTTCATTTAATATATACTTTGATCCATGGTGTGTTGTTCTCAATAAGTATGCACAATCTTAATTAAGCACATTTATGTAGAATGCAACCATGTGGATCAGTTGATTAGTTTATAAAAGAGGTGAGGACTGGTCATTGCATAGACATGAATGGTATGATTAGGGTGCATGTTGATGCTTATAATCAGTACTGGGTCACCTCTGCCTTCACTCATGCCTTGGAAGGGGAAGCAAGGGGAGGCACAACAAAGCTATACATTAAAAAAAACAAAAAACAAATGGAAGTCCGTCAGAGCCATATGTAGAAAACTTCAGAGGATGGATGGTACAAAATAACTGGCAGGTTTGGAAGGAGTTCTGTCAGAGGAACGTCACTCAGTTTTTCATTTGATCTCAAAGTCCCTTAATCCCTAGTTGCCAAAAAGCTAGAGGATATGTAGTAACCTACAGGCCAAAAATGACGTACTTTGAAGGGATAATGTAAATATATTTGTAAAAAGGTGGAGATTTTATTCTCAACAAGTATTCTATGATGTAGCTGGGGGATGTTGAGATTATATAAGAAAGGGACAGATATCTGCCAGCTATATTATTTGCAGAAAAGCTGAAAATGTTTAGACAGAAAATGGGAAAATAGGAATTGTCTGCATTGAAGTTGAGTTGAAAGGCTGAAAGAGAAGTTACTGAAGATGAAAGTGTGTATATTTCTCTACCATATGACATTCATTTGCTTTGTTTTATTGTGTTTTGCTACTGCTGTCATATGTTATTGGTTTAATATGTGACAAATCAATAAGAATCAACGTATAAAAAGAAAAGAACCTTGTACATATTATGAGTGACAGCTTTGTGGAATCCAGGCCACTTAGTCCATGAACAAATTGGATGATTGCAAAAACGAGACAATAAGAGAGGGGGTGTATAAATGCGAGGATATGTGGCCACAAGTGAAAATGGAATTCAATAAATATAATCACAGAAAATGACTGGATTTTTATCGAGTGTTTATGTTGTATAACGTAACCTGATGTTCTCCCATTGTACGCACAGATATTGATTGTGACGTTCCACATGATGGAAATACCCCCCTCCCCCGTGCAGTCTCATTCAATTTTATACAGAAGAACAAATGAAACTCTGCAGTCTTGCAGCCCCACAGTGCTTATTTTTTACCTTCCTCACAGCTGAGCTTTATTTGACAGTTTGAAAACTTTCTCCGTAAGCTGAAAAAATTACATCAGACAAGGTTGACTTTGGGCCAGTGGTAGTGAATGTATTCATGAAATGGGAGACTGTTTCCCTCATGGATGTTTATTATTCTACTTTACATTAAAAGCAGCCAGGACCTTTGTGCAAATGACTTCTCTTTGGTAGTGGCTGCTTTGGAATTGTAATCTTTCGAATGTGCCGCGGCCTGGTGGGAAATTCCTTGGTTTTGTGGTTTGCACAGAGAGCCCAGGAGAGTCCGAGGCAACGATATGTGGGCTCTGTTGCCCAGATAGCATACATTACCTGATTAATTAATCAACAAATGGCTCTGGAAAGGCATAAAACTCTAGGCTGGGGCTGGGAATGCTAATAATAGCGAGCCTGCTATCTATCACCAGGGCAGGTGACAGCTTCACTCGCCTCACTTCAAGGACTTTCATTAACTTGCTCAGAAAAATTCACCTTCCTCCAATTTTTTTCACCGTCTCTTCTTTCCTCCACCTAAAAAACATAAAATAACCTCAGGCGAGACAAACTTCTGCCCTCAACTTTTTTTTCTTTGTCTTCTGGATCGACATCAATACAGTAAGGGATTTGTCATAGTCAAACATATTGGCGGATTAGACTGAGTAGGACCCTGGGCGTGCAGCGGCTCCCATATGAAAGGCTATTCCCCCATCGCCGGTGGCCTGAGAAGGAGGGCCCACATCAAAGTAGAGGCGGAGGAGAGGGATGATACTACCAGAGCTATTAGAAGGCTATCGGGACACTTGCTGGTTCACTGACAACATGGCTCTGCCCTTCACTAGAACCAGCCTGAGCCCTGCCAGTGGGGACCGTGGTGGAACACAGGATTAGCTGCCAGAACCTCCACTGACTCGCAAATGCTGATGTAATATTGCTTCACTCAACATTTTAGCAAAAAATGATACAATTTTTTTTTTTTAAAGTGCATGGAACCAGTATGTGTAGAAAAACTGCAAAGCGCATTGACTTTCATACCTGTCTGTGGGAGATAAGTGTCTCATTTGAGAAACGAAGGGAATCCAATAGAAAACAGTAATGATTTGGAGTTAATCAGTGTCAGGAGGGAGGACACAACTCAGTCGTTTCTGTAAAACTCTTGAGCCAGTATTGGCATCTTGGCATTACTTGGGGCTGGCATCAGAATAGTTGTATTGAGAGTGAGGTTGATGAGGCTTGATAATAGGATATTGATTGGCAGCTACAACTTATGGACAGAATGACAATGGAGTAACTATAGTGTCTCTTGAAGGTTGGGGGAAAAGCACCAGTTTTGTCTCAAATGTCTGATCAGCTTCTTAATGTGGCTAAACAAGTGTACTAAACCCAACCGTAACCCTAACCCCTGACCCTAATCCAATGTACAATTACAATTTAGGAATCTTGATAACAATTTATTATTCACAGCACACACTATAGAAAAGTTGAGAATAACTGAAATTTCTATGTAACAATTTATGTAACTGGTTTTCAAAAAGTCTGTTATGCTGTAACTACTTGAATTTCTGACTTATAAATTGTGTTAGTTTTCATTAATATTTTTTGTCTTGTCAATCATACAGTTATGATAGATCCAGTCCTCCGTGACTACAGCTGTATTTCTAGTAGCCACCATAAAAACAATGCTATTTAACAAGCATACAATGAGTGGGTGAAGTACATACCCATTTGCATTGTTTTACATTTGATCATAGCAAATATCACAGAAAAATATAATGAGAGTAGATGAGGAGGCGGAGGAGGAGAGATAACATGCCAGGAAGTATGTGTTAATAATGATAATATGCTAAATAAGTTAACATGAACTGTAGCAACTTAAAGGGGACCTATTGTGTTTTTCATTATTTTCAGTTATGTTAGAGTGTGGGATGTTCTTGTTAAATATTACCAAAGTGTCAAATAATGATGTAAGTAGAAGTAGTTCCTGTTCACAAAAATCACAGAGGGTGGGATCAGTTGGCGGTGGGCTTAAAGAGACAGAAGAGAGCTAAGAGACAGAGGCTGAAATGAGGAGCTACATAAAGGGCCAGTATAAGAAGAACTAAATTATTCTAATGGAGTCCAAGAATAAAAATATAGAGCTGGAAATAAGCCTAACAGGTGCCCATTAAATTTGACAGGTTAAGTGGATAATCAGTTAGACATTTAATAAAAACCAACTGTTCGATTTTACAGTGTAGAGGAGTCTAGTATAGCATAGGTTCAATGAACTCTCTAAATGTGTTTTCATGCATTCCACAGCAGCAACAACAGCCGCAGCAGCAGCAACAAATGTGAAGATGAATGTTTTCACTTTCCAAGTGTTCTGGATCCACAAAGACGACCTTGTATTTTGCAGATGTACAACAGCTATTTGAATTGNGAAATGTGAAGATGAATGTTTTCACTTTCCAAATGTTCTGGATCCACAAAGACGACCTTGTATTTTGCAGATGTACAACAGCTATTTGAATTGAGAATGGAAATAATTCATTTTTGACCTTAGGCCTAGTAGAGTGACATAATCATCATAACCCAAAAGTTTACGAACTGACTTTTATCTAGAAGAAGTAATATGTAGAAAGAATAATAAGCAAGTAATAAGAAGATAATTCTGTTATCTGGCTTTTTGAAATGACTTGTGCTGGTCATTAGATGAGCAACGGCCAGACCTCACATCTCCATTCATGCCAGGTAAACAATGATACGCCATTTACATCCTGATGAAGCTCTGATCTCCTTTCTCTGTCCACCAGACTGCAGCACTGTTTAATGATGCGTTCCTAAGCATCTATCTCACTGTGGCAAAACAGCAGGTACTGTAAGAATGATGAATACACAATTGCGAAGGGGGCCCTCGGAACACAAAGAACGATGGCGGGAGCGGAGACGCATCTGGATAGAAAGACAATGAGCTCAGATTACATCGACACAAACATACAACAGCCGAGTGAGATGCGTGTTTGATCAGTAGGATAGTGGTACACACACACTGAATCCAGACACACATTTATGACCTTTATCCTTCATTCAAAGCTTGAGCTGCTCTGTGCTATTTATCACTGCTTGCCCTTCATAATGTCTGATTGGCCATCACACATCATTTGGGTGGTATATAATCTACTGTGTGTCAGTCATATATAATAATGTATTATATATATATATAAATGTTTTGCTGGCCACTGATGTAATGAAACATCAGGAGTTAAATTGAAGTGTTCAATCAAAGTGCCCCAGGCTGCATATCGGCTGACATATTGTTGCACATTAGGCATGTTACTGAGTATCTGTCTTTACTCTATGTATGTACTGTATCTCCCTTTAGTAGAAAAACAGTCAGTAAATAGGTACTCCATTCGATATGATACATCATCATATATCACAGAAAACAGAGGGGTTTATACCACTAGCAGTAGATGCCTCATACATCATCTTCATTGATTTACAGGGTAATAATACTTCAAGGCTGTAGCACAACAGGGGAGTAAAAAGTCAAAGACAGAATTTCCAAAGAGGGAGAAAAAGTAAATTATGCAAAGCCTCAAAGCCAGTTTGATTGTTACAATCATTTAATCTGGGGAGTAGATTTGAGGGAAGCTAATCTGTTTTGACATCTTCTGTGGGGAATTTTGTGGTTTGCTCACAGGAAGTTGCTGACTTAGAAGGGAGGATTGGAGGATTGGGGTGGGGGGGTAACTGCCTATTTCTTCCTTTTAAAAAAATGTGTGTTTTTTTTAAATTGAATGCCAGGATGTGACGGACCACCTGGTTTAACCTCACATGATGCACTCATCGCGTTAGGTGTTAAATCTGTGGCGTTATTCAAAGCTGAAAATGGAACAGGTGAGCCAGAAAGAGAAAAAAAGACGAGTGCATCTATCAATTTGAGTAAGTGATGAGAAGATAATTTCAAGGGCAGACAGAGAGAATCATTATGGTTTCTGCTCGGCCAACCTGAAAGTTAATCCAAATCTCCCAGGGCGAAGTCCCCCACAGGCATCTGACGTGGTGTCTGAGCCCCCATCGCCCTGAAACTGTATTTGTCGCAGACTCCCAGCCAGGAAGAAAATAAATAACTATTCCCCCACCCATCACATTTCATGCTGATAATCTATAAAGCACCATAAAAAATACATTTTTTTCTCTCGGAGAAGAATCAAGAAATGTTATTATCATCTTATTGATGGCCAAAAGCACACAGCAGAAAGTTTAGAGTAACACACATAGCACCCCCAATCCCCCCTGCCCGCCATACACACACACACACACACACACACACACACACACACACACACACACACACACACACACACACACACACACACACACACACACACAAACAAGTGCAGTTCTTTGGCTCTTTTTTGTATCCTCACCTATCCTTGTCCAAAGCAAGGACATGTCAATATGAAGCAGTACATGATTTCTACACAGAGCTGCACCTAGGGCAAAACCCTGACAGTGGTATGTCATTTTAATAGTGCCTTGTTAGGAAGGCGAGGCTGTCGAATTTGTCTGTCCTCCACAAAAACCAAGTGTTATTGCAGCTGTGGTGAGTATACACTGTCTAGCTGGGGTGAGACACAGAGATGCCATGTCGAAAAAAAAAATCCAATAAGACAGTCAGAGAAAGTCAAAAGGAGAGAGTGTCTTTTTTTTTTTTTCTCCTTCCCCGGGAATCACAGTGAGACCTGGCCGATCGTTAACAGGCATTAAAGGGGCATTCGTTATCGTTGGAGTGGCCTCTGCGTAATGTCGCCAGCAGGTTTCCAGGGACACCGACCCCAGAGAGGTATGCGAGGATGTTCTCCAGTTGTTCCTGCAGCCTCAAGCCACCACCAGCCGATTATCTCCCTCCCCACGGAACTCATTATCTGCAACCTGTAATGTCAGTCAGTGCTTACCCTGTCAGACCTCTTTTAAAACTAGAATGTGATGCATCCTCAGAAAAAAAAGCATTCTCCACAGAGAGGGAGTATTTCATGAAAGAGACTTCATCAGTGAGTAAATGTGTAAGATAAGGCAACACTTTTTTTTGGGCTCCTGCTGTCTTGGGGTTCATTATAAGGAATNTACAGAGAGGGAGTATTTCATGAAAGAGACTTGTACCTGAGATTCATCAGTGAGTAAATGTGTAAGATAAGGCAACACTTTTTTTGGGCTCCTGCTGTCTTGGGGTTCATTATAAGGAATGTGTTTTCAAAATAACACAAGCCTTAATGCAGTTGAACATTCCCTCGCCTTTTACAGAGACTCTGCCTCTTACAGGTCACAGCGAGACATGACATCCCCTGCGCTTTTCCCCTCATTGGACAAGGGTTTGCACACACTGAACCAATCGATTTCCTCCTGAGGAGGAGGGTGGGGGAGCTGTAGTTGATTGGCTGCAGCTCTGGAGGGAAGCCAGGCCTAATTCTTTACAGCGATAGTGTGAAAACAGTGGGGAGAGGTACAGGAGGAGTGGGGAGGATGGCAGTCGAAATGGTTCATGCCGGGTGGGAAAGTGGCATGTCCCGCGCTGTGAAAGGCATGACATGCATTTATTCATGACATCAGGCCGAGCCCCAGTTGGTGGACAGCACTGCGGGAGAAATAGAGAAAAAAAAAAAAGATTCTCACTAGAAATGCCTTTTAGGTTTCCCAGCTGAGCGGAGAAGACACCATCACTTTGGAGAACGTTCAGTCTCGGTGATGTTCTATGTGGTCTTTCGACGTGTTCAAATAATGAAAAAGAAAATCAATTTACAAGTATATGAATTGTATGCCATCTCAGATCATTGTATTTAAATGAGAGTCTTTTTCTCAACCAATATCACCGTCCACACCTGTTTACCATAAAAAGGTTATTGTATGGAAATGAAGATTTTCTGGCTGAGATACAGATGCATGGAAATTGATTCGATACTGCCCTCTCTGAAAATTGTTTTCAGTCTTAACTTTATCTTTTTTGCCTGCCTTGTCAGTCAGTATTTCCTATTATTTCTGCTACTCTGTCAGTCTGGTCGTCTGCCGTCTGTTTTTTTTCCCTCTCTCTCTTCACACTCCTCTTGCAGAATTTATCTTTCTGCCTCGCTCTGTTTTTTTCACCCCTCCCACCCTTTTTATTTTTCTCTCCTCGAAGTCTGTGTGTGTGTGTGTGTATGTGTGTCCAATGGCCAGATCAACAACTACATTCCACCGCTGGACTCGTTAGACGGAGAGGAAGACACAGATAAGACAAACAGAGTCTCAAAGACAGAGCTGGAAGTTCTTACTTCTTCCCTCCAACCTCGCTAACACCCCTTTTCACCCACCCCCTACCCACCCAAGGAGGAGGGAGGAGAGAAAAAGAGACAAAAGGTTTAGACTAAAATAAATACATGTGTGAAGAATGGTCAGTCACGGAGAGCTGCCAGGCTATTTCAGGGTGGTATCCCATCCTCCTGATATTTTATTTGACTTCCACAATGTTTGTCTGTGTGTTTGTTTGTGTGTATGTGTGTGTGTGTAGGAGGGTATGGTAGATTTTCAAAATTCCACCAACAGAGTTAATCCGTTCTTACTGAGAAATGTTCTTCCTCGCCACAGAGACCAGACAAAGTATAGACACGCATAACTGAAGCAACATCCAAGACGCTGGAATTACATCAGAGTGAATGGCTGAGGATGTTTTCTGCTTTTAAACTAACAACTATCACTATCAAAGCAACTGTTGAGCTGAATGGGTGTATATGTGTGTGTGTGTGTGTGTGTAGGAGAGTAAATAAGAAAAGTTATTGCGTGTTTGTGCAAGCTGAGGAAAAAACAACAAAAAAAAACAGCATTCATCTGTTTTCTCTGTGTGCCAATTATTCATATTTAAGCGAGGAGCAGGTACACACAAGCATATTTGTGTGTGTGTGTGTTTTGTCTATATGTGTGTCCCTGTATATCAAGGGACAGCTTGGCTTTTCCATATTTCAAACAGCCTGTGCAATACAAAGGACGAGGCCCAGCCCAACATGATTGCCTTTAATGTTTCACATAAATCACTGAGCTATGTGTATGTGTGTGTGTGTGTGTCTGTGTGTGAGGATGGGGTGTGGGGTGTTTTTGCACACGCTCTGAGGAACGTTTCAAATCCCTGACACCCCTGATTAAAGCCTCTCATTACAACACAAATAAACAGTCCAAACGCATTCATACATCCATTTGTTAAAGTGTATGAGCGCAGTGAGGAGGGGAGTTTCTGAAGGACAATTTACATAGAAACAGTAGAGCAGCTCAGGGGGAAGTTCAGGTGATGAGGTAGCGGCTTTGAGTATGTATGGATGTGTGTGTGTGTGTGTGTGTATTCCGATCATGCAAAGGAATATTGTATTATTAATTGTTGTGCGCACTTTCTTTCACAAACACATTATCAGTTGCCAAATGCTTTGACTAGCCACAATCTATGCATAAGAAGGCACATACACACAAACACACACACACACACACACACACACTGACTAATGCCTAACCAACCTAACCCACACAGTCTCACACAGCGATGCAGGAGTGGGGATGGGGCAGCAGGGAAGAGGGGGTAGTGCTGTGGTTTTCAGTGGAAGAGCTACAGTAGGTGGCTCAGGCTGTGACCTAGATACAGTATGGCACACTGCATTCCTAATGGGCCATTTTGATCATTGCCACTCGCTCAGCTAGGCTGGTGCTGCATGCCTCAAACGCACAAAAAAAAGAAAACCTCAACATTCAGCAAACATAGCAGCCAAAGTCTGCTCAGCTCTTCTAATGATGGCAACCGCAACTGTGAATGTGGAGGTGCCACAGTAGAAACCCCCCCTAAAACCCTCCCAATGCAGAAAACCAGAATTTTGAAATAGCTTTACAAAATACCAGTGTTGCGCAGAAACTCGTAGGAATCAGAGACCTCCACTGATAATAGGTTTGGTGATGTATTTACAACTGCTTTCACCACCCACAACTTAGAACCATTACAATGTGTAGGTGAGAGGAAATAGCTTATAATTACTGTCATGATACAATGATACAAATTAATTTTCAGC
>JANJYP010145791.1:0-31499 GCA_024605115.1 Rastrelliger brachysoma
TGTTCTTCCTTTACACCACAAAACACAGCATTTCACAGTTTGAGTATACAGTTGTGTCCTGAGCTGTGTGCAGCTGATAGCTTTGAAAGTCTGCATGATGTCAGTAAGATAATGAGACCTGAGACAGCCTGTTTGAAGTGTTAATCACCTCATCGTTCCCTGAATGCTAAATGTGATCTTCACTTGCCTCATCTCAAAAGATGCATGCAATTCAGCTTTGCACTACTTTGATCATGTGTGCTCATTGACAGTCATTCTAAAGTCATTATGTGTCTCTTGATAACTGCAGGTTAAGATAAAGGTTAGGTAGACAACATACAATAGAAAAAAAATTACATCTGACACTGCTTTGGATGGCTCTGGTGTTTTTCAAACCCATGCAACTAACAATGAAGAATTGAAAAGCAAAAGCAGCAGAGTCTTGTGATTATTCATTTCTGTTATTTGCAAGTGATTGATGTTGTTTGCATATTTACCTCCTGTGTATTACTCAACCGCATAAATGACAAGCCCAGCAGATTTGCGGAGGCAAACTAAAGCTGTTGACTGTGGGACAGAAATAATCGTTGTTGCCTCCAGGCACAGTCACAGTCAAGAACTGAGGCGATTCTCACTGGTTTTGCCTGCCATCGAAACTGACAGTTTATGTTTTGACAGAAATAAGGGGAGGGTTTTATTTATAAGCAGCCTTGACTGACAAGTTTATTACACTATAGACAAACTCATGAGATAAATTACATGGGAGCTGGTAAAAGATGGCATAACTTAAAGAAATAATGGAATACAAACATTAAAGTATTAAGTTGTAGTTAAACTGCAAAAGGAGAGACATTTTTCATATTTATGTTTCACACTATAGTCTGTATTTAACCTTAGATTTTGACATGGCCACCTTATCTCAGTCATATGCATCTGTCATAGATTCTCAGAAACACATTAATCTGCCAGTAGGGAGTGGGAAACACAAAAATAACAACAACAAAAACCATAATAGGGTTGTTTCTTTTTGACTGTGTGAAACAAACATTGTGACTGGTGCCAAGTCTTCCTCAAAGAATAACTGCTCTCAAACTGCCAATTTGGATGACCGCGAAGCAGCAATAGTGAGCCAATAGGCTTTTGTCCTCGCCCAGGCAGACCTGTCGGTGCACCTGCTGATTCCCAGGCCTCCTTGCCAATCTTCGAACTACAGTGAAACCCAGAGAGGGTGAAACTGGCTCAGAGCCAGAGGAAGAGCTGGTTGACTACTCCTGACACAATTGCTAAAAAGCAGGGGATCCTGGGAGGAGGACCAGCCCTTGATGTGGAGTTGAGAAAAAAAAAGATGACTAACCATGAGAAAAAGGAAAAGTTCACTGCTCTTAACTCCTGGGAACCTAAAACCTGTCCAACATAGCCTTCATGATTGCTCAATGGGAGTACTATGACTACACAAACTGTTTCAGTGTCTGTGTTTGTAGTGAGTGAGTGCATAACCACATGCATATATTTCATTTGTTTCTTGTATCCAATTTTTTATAAATATTTTGTAAAGCGTCAGTGTTTTGTTTCAGTGCATGTCATAAATAAGATGTGACATTCAAGTGTGTTTCTCAAAGCAGTCTCACGGCCTCCCTTGACCCAGGGCTTCTACCTTTCAAGATGTTAATAACCATTGCACTGCTGACCTTCAACTGCCCTCACACAAACCTGAGCAACCCTTAACTTTCTGAAAAACACATACACACACATGGCTTCAAGCTATTCCAACAAACTTAAACCGCACCTTTGACTCCTTCTAAGCCATCAAAACAAGGACTTAAGGATGTGTCTGTCCACATTTAGTAGATTTCTCCAGTTAATTATAACTTTGGAATTAATTTTGAACATAATTTCTATCAGTCAGGATAGTCAGGGATCATTGCAACATTGCTACAGTTAAGTCTACAATCAAGGATGACAAAACCTGTATGATCATGTATCTGCTGGTGTTTCTTCCTGATTAATGTTTTTTTAGCCCCATTCTCAGATCTCAACAACCAACCAGTGTTATTACTGGTTTAAATGACGGCCAAAACTACAGAAATTTGTAAAAAGGAAAAAGGTCCAATAAACCTAAATGACTTCTTAAACTGGCAGTAGCTTGCAACTTTGTTTTCTATCAAAGCAGTTGCCAGTAATCCATTGTTGTTGAAAAAGTACACTGATGAGAACTGTGCGCTTGAATCATGACAGTAAAGTTGCGAAACCAAAATATTGAGCTAATAGATGCTAAAATACTCCATATGATAATTTTCTGTGGGTTCAACACAACATCAGCAACACATTCTGCACTTCACTTTGTCATTTGTTTATATAAATGTATTGATAAGACCAGTGTTAAATCCTGACATACACTTTTGATTTTCCTCTTAGTATTGCAGTTTGGCTGACACCAATTGCTCCCTGAAATCACAGTTCGTCATGGGTCCACTTGTGTCAGTGGTGTCACATGACAAAACATTGGCCTCTGCATACGAGGTCATTACCCCAAGATGTAGGATGTGCTGCTTTACCCTATTGATAACAGCCTTTCAAACAGGACCATAGCACATGACTGCATGATGGACGGCACACACTGACTAATGGCAAACAGATTGCTGATGTATTATGGTGAGTGTGTGTGTTCCTTTATGTTCTTTCTCATCTGTGACTAACACACCCTGCTTTGGCACTGTTTTATTTTTTTTGGCTCTCTGCTTGTCACAGTCATTCAGATTTTCAATACAAATAATCCTCTATCTGTCTTCAATTGTCTTAACTAAAATGGATCTTTATAGCCATCGTTCACTGAGTTTTCATAGTCTCACATCACCCCAGTGTCAGTGATGTTGAGTTTCATAAACAATATGAATTCTCCATTGATGTTATAAACCAGTACATTTCTAGTATTTATTCTCAATCAGTTAATCTAACTCAACCACTCTCCACCACTCTACCAAATCTTCAAGCCTTCTGAAAAGACACGATCAGCCACATCAATCAGTCACAGCATGGCACTGCCAAACCCCGTCAGTGGTCATGTGGATTGCATTAGAATAGGTCAGCTCGAGGCACAGCTGGAATCCAGAGGTTATTTATCATCTGTTTTAACTGAATGATGGTTCAGGAAAACTACCTGGAGTGGTGATGAGGATTATCCAGACTTCCTGTGGAGACCAGTTCTCACTGCTTCAGCACTTCTGGTGACTCTTTTCAAAAACTCTTCCCTGAATGTAAAGTAGCCTCCACTATCAGACATGATAAATGATTGGTTGTGAATTGGGCAGTCATAACATTGCAAAATATACTGTTCTAAAAATACACATAGCACAGGAGGTATAATTTGCACTTCATTTATTTGCATCACATCACTCCAACATGTACAAAAATCACACAGGTTAGAGTACAATATGGTCATTTTAATTTAAGTGATAGGGGTAGAAAATATAACAAATATTTGTGGAGTACAAGAATACACTTTAAAATCATGTTTTAGGTAACAAACTTGATCTGTTTTAACAAACAGAATAACATATGCATGAATATAACTTCTACAAGAAGCATAATAAAGCCTTCTGGTCTTGTCAATTAGGGTGAAGACAGATAATTTGGGACATCAGGTAAAATGGGACAAATAATGTTTTAGATTTTGAACTCTTTAAATATTAGCAGCTAAAAACCAGTTCATTCATTAATTAATTCATTAAATCTTTAATGTAACCCATCTATTCAATAAAACCATCATTATCTCTCCCATTACATCTTACCAGCTGTCCCATTTTACTTGAACATATTGTTGGAGGTTGAGGTAGAGGACTTTAATATGTTTGATCGAAAATTTCTAATGTTTACTTGGCAACACATTTTCTATAGAACAGATCCATAACAGGTTTTGAAAAGGAATAATTAAGGTATTCTTCAGAATTTGGGTAGTTTTCTTAGCAATATGCCAAAAGTGTTTCAAATTACCTGACTTTACCCTATAAACATTTGTTAAACACCAGACTGTATGACACTGCAGTGCAAAATATGAATTTCTTTTGCACAAATGTCAGAGGAACAACTTACTTTGTGTATTACCATACAATTTAAATCAAGCACAGGCTTGAAGTATCCTCTAACAGTATGCACAGGGCTATTGAGAAGATAAAGAGTGTATTGAGGACAGAAACAAAGAAAGGCAAATCAAAAAAGCCTAGACTGATGGTGGTAGTGGGAAAGTCTGCAGGGAGGAAGTCAAGACTCCTGCAGTGCCTGCTTTTACAGATGCAGATTGATGAGATACAGGAACAAAAAGCCAAAGATTACTGCTCTCCTGCAAGCTTCCACCTCAAATGAGAGGATTTTCAAACACGTTCCTGTGTCAATCTTTTGGTTAAGATGGTGGTACCACATTTGTTTCTAGTTTGTCACAAACAATCATCCAGCTGTGCTTCTTTTTTACAAATGTGAATTGATAAAATTCCACTTTAAATTCAGAACAAGAGCTGATAAGACTGTCAGATGACTAACGTGAATATCTGTAAGACACCAACCCAAACCAGCCAGGGGAGCTTTCACATGCAGGTAAGAATGTGACACTTAGCACTGCAACCTGAACTTGCAGCTGATGCATATAAATAGGTTGGTGTAGCCAGACAGCAAAAACACAGCAGAGAAGTGGCTAACGCCCATCTGCTCAAACAGCCCTCACACTTTCTGTTTCTCTCACTCCCCTTAAAAGCTACAGTTGGCAGCAAAGCACACTATGCAAATTGAAAGCATTTACATGATGGCCATGATGGTCTTTTTCCCTCTGTGTGCTCATCTGATCTATTCTCCCCCACAATATCTCACTGAGCTACCCTTCTCTCCTCAACTCAACAGTGCTATGTTTTTCTATTGACCTAAAACAATCAAACATTAGAATAATGTAAACAACACTGCTGTCCTGAGTTATTTCTCATATTTTAAAACCAGATGCTGGCCGAGAGTGACCCAAAATCCTCCCTGCTGTCTCCACAGATGTTAGTTTCCAATGCTCCCTTTGCTCATATGTTGTTTCCCTTGCATCATTTGGCATCCAAGAGTTAAGTAAGCCAAATACTTAACAGGGAAGGATACTAAACTGCCACAGATGGGATTGGTGGTATCAAGCAAAGGTGAGACTTTGAAATAAATTAAAGTTCTGTCCAAAACCCACAGGGTTAACAGTTTGAGTTCAGACAAAGCAGAAAAACTTCTTCCAGCTGCACCTGGAGAAAGCTTTAGTGCGTCTGTCAGAAGACCTCCTCTTCTTGGCCTTGCGGGTTTTGCTCTTGATGGCTGCAAAGATTGCTGCATCAAACGCCTCCTTTAAGTTCTTTTGCGTGAGTGATGAACACTCTATGTAGTCTGTAGCCCTGATCTTGTCTGCCATGCTCCGTGCTCGAGAACTCAGAACTGGTTTGACATTAGATTGGTCCAGGTTGATGAGGACGTTCACATCCAGTAAGAGATCTGACTGAGTCCCAACAAGAATGATGGGTGAGGATGGGTTATAAGCCCGGATCTCTGGAACCCACTTCGAGGTGATGTTGTGAAATGAGCTGGGGTTGACCATGCTGAAGCACAGGAGAAAGACATCTGTGTGGGCATAGGAGAGTGCCCTGAATTCATCAAACTCTTCCTGAATGGAACATGAAGACAAGAAAGGACAAGTTAGTGTCAATTAAACTGTGACCAGGAATGATCGAGGAATGAGTGAAAGAGACTGACTAAGTAAAATGTCTAGATAAGATCATCATTCAGGGTGAAATCTTGTTACTGAGTCACAGATAACATGAAGGAAGCATGTGACAGGGTTTGTATCTACATAGTTAATCCCTTATAGAATTACTATTTTTAAAACCAGAAAACCCTCCCATATTATGTTAATATAATTTTGTTTAATAACTTTTATAAAAGATAAATAATGAATCACTACTTAAACAGTTGTAAACCAATACTGTAATATTGTTTCTTGAGAAAAAAACAAACAAATGAACAAAGAGTCTTACCTGTCCAGCTGTGTCCACAAGTTGAACTCTGACCGGAGATCCTTCTACTTGGACCTGACCTGTAAGAAACCAGTTAGTTTTAATCCATTTTAGACATATGCTTTAAAACATTAAGTTTCAAATAGCAAAATGACATGAAAATCAAACACATAAACAAATATTTATGTGATATCATATAAACTGTGTCATAGGAACTGTCAGTAAGCACATTTTATTCTCTAACATAACATATTCAGACTTAGATATAAACTTGTAAGCATCATAACTTATTAGTAAAAAAAATGTATTATCCACAGCAATGCAAGTAAACGCATCATCTTTCATCCTTATCTTCTTCAGCTTTATCGTTTCTTTTTTCAACTTTCCTCCACACTTCTAATAGCAAATGCTAAAATTCAAGTAGGCCTTGTGTATAATCACTCACCGGAGAATACATCAAAGCCAGTTTGCTTATACTCTGTGGGGTATCCATTGGAAGTATAGCTCACAACCATACTGGTCTTTCCGACGGCTCCGTCTCCGACCAGCATACAGCTGATAGCGCCGGGCTCCAGTTCATCCTCCCGGGTCAGTCCGCAAGCGGAGGGGACTCGGGACTCGTGATAAAAGTAATCCATGTTAGGTGGCATGTCGAGCCGCACATTAAACTCCCGAATACAGACTGCAGCTGCTGTCTGATCTCTGCGAGACTAGTTACCGAGAGAGCTGAAAAGTTGGTGTCACAGCCAGTCTGTCCTGTTTTGAATGACGGTCGACACGTGAAGTGCGACGTTTTAGGGCATGCAGGTTATGATTTGCATAGACACACCTACCGAGAAAAGACTGAGGAATAGATAGATAGATAGATAGATAGATAGATAGATAGATAGATAGATAGATAGATAGATAGATAGATANTATCTATCTATCTATCTATATTATAGTTTATAATATCAAGTTTCAGTTTTTTACTGCCTCTTTTTGTTAATATACTGCCACTGCATTTCAACGGGGAAACACAATGAGGAACTTTTATTGCTTAAAAAAAGACATGTCATAGGCTACATCCACTTCATAACTAACTCAACCGCTGCCTCAGTGCTGTGGATTTTGGTCTCTTACCCTTATTACAGTGAAAGCACATTTGAATGTGAGTTTTTAACAGCCAGTATTAACAGGATGATCAGTTTTCAAATAGACACGTGTTCCTTGTTTTAAGACACTTAAAACATTGTGAACCTATAATTGACAATTATTATTATTTAGGTGCAGCTAATTTTAACTTTACATGCTATATGAGTTAGTAGCAGAGTGAAATACATTTGTATACAAGTGCAACACAGGAATACAGCACTCAGCTACATCTCACCACTTTGTTTGCAATCATTTATAATATCATTAGTTCATGGTAATGCAGCCCACTCTAAATTTGGGCAAACTGCGCCCCCCAGCGCAAGAGATAAGCGCTACATCAAACATGATCACATGATTCATGGGTCACCTGATTGTCTTGGTCCACCCTGCGTTGTGCACTCGGAGGCTATGCTAATTGTTGTCATGAATGATTGAAATTTCATATATTCCTGTGTTTATGCATGTTGTAGTGTATTTTTTGCATCTTTATTATCTGTGCGGACACCTAGAGGAGAGACGCTGGATAGTGAGTCCTCAACTGGTGCAAGCTGTGATAGATAGGCTAGCTGGTTTTAGCTGTTTAGCCATGTCGTCTTAGACTCTCCGGCAGTCTCCGGGAGAGTGAATTCATCGTCGCGTATCGGAATTAGATAAAGCAAGGTACTTTAAACTATGGCTTCAATTCTCGATGAGTACGAGGACTCGCAAAACACCAGACAAAGTGCGCAGCAGCATGGCCGCCTTTCAAGTGCCAACATCGGGATAACACATTCAGGTAAAACGGGAGAATCGGGTCACAGATGATGCTATTTCTGATCAGCTGCATGGAGCTGTTCTAACCGTGTTTATTACTGTGTATTAAATGCTGATGCATAATGCAGCCATTTTGCTGACTTGTTCCCTTATGTCAGGCTTTGTGAATGTGAGACTTGAGGAAGAGAAGCCGATATTCAACAAGCAGAGGATCGATTTTACACCACCTGAAAAGATAAACCACTTGGCAGTCTGCAACAATCAGCTATGCATGAGTCTGGGGAAGGAGACCTTGTTGAGGTAAATAATGCTATCATGAACACTGAAAACACTGTTCATGGGTCACTAGTGTTTGTATGCTTTTGGTTGGATTCACTGTGATTAGCACTCATCTACTGTTAGCTATTGCTGTGTATTGATACCTGTTAAAGAGATGTTAAAGGAGATATAAGATGCTGATAGGAATATTTTCATGCTCTGTCCCATCCAGGATTGATTTGGCTAAACCAGATCAACCTAATCAGACTGAATTGGGAAGAAAAGATGACAGCAAAGTACACAGACTGTTCCTGGACCCCACAGGTGAGTGAAGCTGCAAAGTTAGTAAGTCATTTGATCCAGATTTTCCTCATGAAGCAAAGTGCATAGGCTCTCTCCCATCTTTATCTAATTAGGATATGAACCAGAGAGAGAACAGTAACAACAGAGCCACAGGCCCTCAAGTTATGAATGTGATGCAACTGCAAGATTTATGAGTATATTATCATTTCATGTTATGACTTATTATTCTTAACAGCTACATCCTCCTCCATATTTTCCCACTGCAGGTTCCCATCTGCTGATTAGCCTGAACACCAGTGAGTGTCTGTACCTCAACAGGAACACCCAGAAGGTGCGCAGTCTGTCGCGATGGAGAGGCCACCTCATTGAAAGTGTGGGCTGGAACAAGCTGCTGGGCAATGAGACCAACACAGGACCCATCCTGGTTGGCACCAGTCAAGGCAACATCTTTGAGGCTGAGATTTCTGCAACTGAGGGAAGTTTGTTCAACACCAATCCGGACCAATACTTCAAACAGGTCAGAGCATATGTGATTGTCTTTAACACTCAGCGCTTAGTATGAGCTTCAGGAGTCATTTTACATTAGATTGATGCTTGTTAGCAAGTGTCAGCCCACAGTCTGTCATATTCATAACCTTTCTGTTGTCTATACATTTCTTTCTACTATTTCTGGTGAAAACTTTAGCCACATCCATATAAGAGTGACTTAACACATTTTATATCTTCCTCTTTACATGCAGTTAAACAACACTTCTTCTTTTGAATCAGGTTCACTACTTGGAAGAGGATGGGAAGCCAGCACCAGTCTGTTGCCTGGAGGTTGAGCAAGGCCTGGAAAACAAGTACTTCATCATTGCCACAACCCGCAAACGCTTGTTCCAGTTTGTGGGTAAGGTGGCCGAAGGGTCAGAGCAGCAAGGCTTCAGCTCCATCTTCAGCCAGAACCAGGACCTGCTGCCCAGTTTCCAGGAGTTCCCAGCTAACATGGGCTACAGTGAGATCACGTTCTATACCTCAAAGCTTCGCACCTCCCCTAAGGCATTTGCCTGGATGATGGGTAATGGAGTTCTTTATGGGCAGTTGGACTATGTCAGGCCTGATTCTCTGCTGAGTGATGTGCAGGTAAATAACTCTATGTGTTAAAGTTGAAAGCAAATAATGTTTAATTCTACCCATCTCACACTCACCTTTGTTCTCTCTTTATGTTTCTCATAACTTTTCTGTGCTTCCTTCACTGCTGTCTCTGTCACAATCACACAGGTGTGGGAGTATACCCCGGACATTGACCTTAGTATCAACAAACCTATTTCTATTGTGCTGACACAATTCCACTTCTTGCTCCTGCTTCATGACCGAGTTAAGGCCATCTGCACCCTGAATGGACAGGTGGTATATGAGGACGTGTTTCCAGATAAGTTTGGTTCCCTTAAAAAGATGATCAAGGACCCAGTTGGTGGCTTGGTCTGGATCTACACTGAGCGTGCAGTCTTTCGGTACCACATCCAGCGTGAGGCTAGGGACGTCTGGCAAATGTACATGAGCATGAATAAATTTGATCTGGCCAAGGAATACTGTCGTGACCGACCCGAATGCATGGACATGGTGCTGGCCAAGGAGGCCGAGCACTGCTTCCAGAACAAGCGATACCTTGAGAGTGCCAAATGCTACGCGCTGACACAGAACTACTTTGAAGAGATAGCGCTCAAGTTCATCGAAGCCAAACAAGAAGAGGCCTTGAAGGAATTCTTGCTGAAGAAACTGAATAATCTCAAACACAGTGAGAGAACACAGATCACCTTGCTGGTCACCTGGCTAGCAGAGCTGTACCTCAACCGGCTTGGCCTCTTGGAGAGTGATGGCAACACAATCATCTTCCAGGAAACCCGTGATGAGTTCCGCAAGTTCCTCAGCACCTCCAAACACAAAGAATGCCTGTTCAACAACCGCACCACCATATATGACCTGCTGGCCAGCCACGGCAATGTGGATGATATGGTTTACTTCTCAGTTGTCATGCAGGACTATGAGAGAGTGATATCCCACTACTGCCAGCATGATGACTACAGTGCTGCTCTGGATGTGCTCTCCAAGCACTGCGATGAGAAGCTTTTTTACAAATTCTCTCCAGTGCTTATGCAGCATATTCCCAAAAAAGTAGTAGATGCCTGGATTCAGATGGGCAAGCGGCTGGACCCAAAGAAGCTCATCCCAGCACTCATGAACTATAGCCAGATGGGCAGCACCCAGCAGATCAATGAAACCATCCGTTACATGGAGTTTTGTGTGTATGAGCTGATGGTGACTGAGGAAGCGATCCATAATTACCTGCTGTCTCTCTATGCCAAATACAAGCCGGACTCTCTATTGTGGTATCTAGAGCAGGCAGGAACACATGCTTCAGAGATCCACTATGACCTGAAGTATGCTCTCAGGCTGTGCGCAGAAAATGGCTACCTCAGGGCCTGTGTCCTGGTTTACAGGATTATGGAACTATATGAGGAGGCAGTGGATCTTGCCTTGCAAGTAAGTGATGTTTTTGGGTCAGTATTGTATTTGAATCAGTACAGTTTAGATTTAAAACATATTCAAAATGAGCAACCATAGAATATGTATGGATTTAATAATAGATTAAGTGGTTCATCCAGATTATTGTCAAAATAATTTAATTTAATCATTTAATTTACTGTCTGTAGGTAGATGTAGACTTGGCCAAGTCATGTGCAGACTTGCCTGATGATGACGAGGAGCTGAGGAAAAAGCTTTGGCTGAAGATTGCCCGGCATGTGGTGCAGGAGGAGAAAGATGTGAAGAAAGCCATGAACTGTCTGTCCAGCTGTAACCTGCTTAAGATCGAAGACATCCTGCCATTCTTCCCAGACTTTGTCACCATTGACCACTTTAAGGTTTGTAACAGTGTTTCCTCACCTTGTACATTAATATATGTGAAATGAATGAATAAATAAAATATAGTTCTGCTCTCTTAATCACTTAATTGACGCATCAAGTAAGTTTAAATGACAGGTCAGTCAGTAATGATAGATGTCAAGAATGTCAAGATAGATGTCAAGAATGCTTAGTGTTAACATTCAAATCAACTTACCTCATCATCTGTTTGGGTTTTCAGGAGGCCATATGTAGCTCCCTGGAGGAGTACAACCAGCACATTGAGGAGCTGAAGCAGGAAATGGAGGAGGCCACAGAGAGTGCTAAACGCATCAGAGAGGACATCCAGGAAATGAGGAACAAATATGGCGTGGTGGATTCCCAAGAAAAGTGTGCAGCTTGTGACTTTCCTCTTCTCAACAGACCCTTCTATCTGTTCCTGTGTGGACACATGTTCCATTATGACTGCTTGTTCCAGGTAACTGTCCTAGGCTGCTCCCATACAGCTTTTTCACTGGTACTAATTCACAATGGTAGTATTAAATCATCAATATTATTGCCTACTTTATTTTATTGAAAAAATAATAATTTCTGTATTAAACTTTATTTAAATGGAAAATTCTCAAAAATGTTACAACAGTACGGTAATAATTCACAAATCCCCATTTTTTTCTTTTACCTTCTAGGAAGTAACCCCTCAGCTGTCAACATATAAGCAGAGTCGTCTGGAGGAGCTGCAGAAGAAACTGGCCACATCCACGCAGTCATCCAAATCTCGCCACCGCTCAGCGACCAGGGATGATGGAGACACTGCCAGTCTGGGGAAGGGCAATGTGGGCACTAGCCGTGAGCAGATAAAATCAGACATTGATGACATCATTGCGTCTGAATGTGTCTACTGTGGAGAACTGATGATCAAGTCCATCGACAAGCCTTTCATTGATCCACTGAAATTTGAGGAGGAGAAATCCAGCTGGCTATGAATGAGGCCTCCCTTCCTCTCACTGTGAAAAGACATGGCAGCCCACCCTCCATATGTCAGTGAAACCATATAGTGGATACAGTCATCCATCTGATCGCCTGTTGGTATTGACAACTACTATAAACTGTATCAGCTTCAGTTATTCTCTGCAGAGTGCACTTATTTTGTTGACAGTATTTGAAGCTGATTTAAAGATCTTTGCACTTATGTGACCATATAGTGAAGGATACAGGCGTCGACATTATGGGCGACAATATAAGACAATATGGTAATGTAAACTGACGCCAGGGTTGCACAGTGCTCACACGTGCCTGAAACTCTAATTATAATGATAGAAAATGATTTGAAAGCTCAAATTGGATATAGCTGCACTATACATCTATTAACTACATAAGATTACGCTCTTCTTTGGTCCAAAAAAGTAACATGCACTTCGGCAATATGTGTTTCTCTTTGCTTAGCTCGGAATCGCCACTCTACAGCTCTGTGTTAATGTATGAAATCAAACTGGGGAAGATTATTATATTAACTTGTTTTGCAATTCAGTTCTGTTATATTAAAGCTTGTCACTTCTGATCACTCTGGTTGTTAAATGTGTAATAAATATTTAACAAAGGAATGTCAGGTATTTTTTTTAACCAGCTGTACTGAGAAAAACAATTCATCGGTTTCTCAGGAGGGCATCTGCAGCTTCCTGGAGGAGTACAAAGGGCACATCTGGGAGATGAGTCAGGAGAATAAGGAGGCAAAACAGAATCACTACACAACCATATTCATGCAGCACAAGGGAAAGTGATGTGTTGAAAGAGTATAATCTGAGCAATATAGTGATTTAGCAAGGTGGAAGGTTTTGGTGTAAGCTTTTGGGCACTATGACAACAAGCATTGTTGGGATCAGTACCTGCTCTGTCATAATCATTACCACTATGGATTTTAATACATTTGAATATACTCAATTATATATTAAGGAGTTTACTGTCAATGTAATGTTTTCTTAAATAATTGTCATATTTCTCTGTGGGTGTCCAACTGCCTCACCTTGTCATGGATGTACAGCAGTTTACCTAAAACGGAGTTCCCTTCTGATGACGTAAGACGTCACTCGGTAATCTCCGCCATGAGCAGACACTATTAATCGACTTCGGAAATTCATCGATACGTTTGTAGTAGTTGGAGTAATGCCCTTGATTGAGCATATACACCCCAGTGCGTCATAAAAATACACGGTGTAGTTTATCACACGAAAGATATAAACTATTGGCATTTATCAGCTGAGTCTTGTCTCCGGAGACGTCAAAGGGCAAGCGTCCCTGTCTCTGGGATTGATTAAAATGGCTGCTCCTTGCTGTACCCTCGCCATGGCGTCGTGTCTCTGCTCTCTCAGTAACAGAAAGTGGCCGCCTCTCCGCTGCTGCTGCCGACTCAAAGCTCACAGACTCGCTCGGCGCCTCGAACCGCCATTTTGGAGTCAGAGAACAGAGAGTCGGCAGCGGCGACGAGAGACGGCAAAGGGGGGGACACGGGGCCCGAGGTGAGAGACTCCTTGGTGGTTGTTATGGCGAAGGAGCAACGGAGGGGAAGATGGCCGGGAGGGAGAAAGAATTAAAACATGGGGATCATTCGTTCACCAAGGCGACCAAGTCCCCACTCGGGTCCGCAGCAAGGCTACCAGAGGCGCGGGCAGAGAGGGGCCTTGTTGCGGCCGCGACGCGACTAGCCGAGCTAAACAAGCACTATTAAAACCAATATATCTTAATAGATTGTTTAGGCTGGGAGGTGGTGGCCTTAAAGAGACAGGGCCGATTTGAATACTTCATATTAATGGTGTGAGAGGACGTCTGTGTCAAAGCGTCTCAGTGTTTCACATGCTAACCGGAATGATGAAAAGCTTAGGGGCAAGTTAGCAAGGAAGCAGTCGCGCTCGTGCCAAAGCCTTTAAATGATTTAGGAAACCACTACCGATGCTGATGTGATATTTTTAATTAGGTTTACACGAACTAGTAAACTGTCAGTGTGTCTCTTTGACTATCATTGATAGTGAACTAACGGTCGTTAGCTTGCAAGCTAAAACAGCTACAACCCTAATGCATCATTCAAGGTGGCTAATGCTAGCTCAGGATTTGCTAACTAGCTAGCTCACCTTAACATAGCGACATAAATATGTTGTAAGATATGGCACAGCTTTCACCCTTTTCCCCACTCATTAAAAAATCCCCATCATGCTCTTGTTTGACATCTTCACACACGTGATGTAGTGAACTTGTCTCATAAAAAGTCAAGTGAATATGTAACATGAGAGTAGTACTGACTTAGGTTTACCATGCAGTTGTCAGAACAATCACCTGTGCGCCCCTCAAAAAAGACACTAGCTTAAATCTGGGTGAAATTAAACTATTTACATTTGATTATGCTTAGTTTGACTCGTCATTAAACTGAAATGCTGTGAAAATTGTGTGTAGAGTAATGGCCAAACTTGCATCTTTGTTTATGATACAAAACAAGATTGGGAAATTAGGGGAAAAGCAGGAAGCTGTCCTGCTTAAAAATACACTCAAAGCCAGTTAGTGCAAATTAGTAAGGAACTTATATAATAAGGGAAGGGGAATTGTTGCTCATTTTAAGTTATAGTAGTAGTGTTCTCATTTTATGTTTCATGAACAAACTGACAAAAATATGCTTGTTTAAAATTAGTATCACTTCTCTGTCAGTATTGCACAATAAAAAAAAAACAAGTAAACATAACTTATTGTACACCTATAGAAAAACTTTATCATTGTCTTTTGGACATGTGTTTGTGACTGGGGGTTTCTTTTTTGTAGGGTTTTTGACCTTTGTCTGACCACTAATCTTGGAATCAAGAATAATGACATTCCTAACTGAGAAGGTAGGTCCCTAATATACATACACATCATAGGTTGCACAGTGGCTCATGCTGATGACTTAAAGCCCAGTCCTTGGTAGAGGGCAGCCTGATATTCTGTCTAGATGGCTATTTCAAAAGAATAAGAGGATCTGAGATATGTATAGTAGTACAGGGGTTGAGAA
This sequence comes from Rastrelliger brachysoma, assembly GCA_024605115.1. NCBI lineage: Eukaryota > Metazoa > Chordata > Actinopteri > Scombriformes > Scombridae > Rastrelliger > Rastrelliger brachysoma. Next base: position 15,355 of record JANJYP010145791.1, read on the forward strand.
CTAGCTTGGAAAATCTGTACTGGGAAGATGGAGGAAACATTATCTGAGCTTTCCATGAAGAATTTACAAATCCTTTGAGTGGCATGAACTTTCATACTTAAAATTCTGGCTAAGATGAAGGTGAATTACAATGAAATATCAGGGCTGCAGCAGGTTGTCTTATAGTTTTCTATGCTGCTCTTTCTGACCTTGAACCATCTGCCTGTATTTTTTCTGTCTTCTCTTCCCCTCTCTGCTTCTCTCCCTTTAGTAAAAATTCCTGCCCAGCTGGGCAGAGGTATCTGTGCTGTATGGCATCAGGGCAGGGTGGCCGGCTGGACGCTGGAGCATCAGGGAGCTCTGGCCTGGCCAAACCTCTCTACCTGCAGCGCTTAGAAAGATCACTGAGGCTTGACAGCTTCCTGCGTCACACTGCTGCCATCTTCAACAGAGACATAACCAGGTACAGGCGGAGAGCATTGGGGGACCACACACACTTGTTGCTCTAAGAGACTAATTTCTGGGCACAGTATGGATCAAATTCAGTAAATACTACAGTTTAAAGACAGTACTTGCTTGGATGTGGAAAAGCCAATATTATGCCCTTATGTCATAAATGCACTATTTATTCAGTCACACTCGTCACCAAATAGAAGAATAAAAATATGCAGAATGAAATGAACACTCAACTTACAGCTACATATTTCATGTTGTAGTGATGACAGTGATGACAGCGATGGTGCACTGGGAACAGGGCTTACCCTGGACCCCTCCACTCAACATACAGCTTTGGCAGTGAAAAGTGAGTCATGTGAGCAAGGTGATGGGTTGGCAGAGGGTAAGCCCCTCAATGGAGTTCTTCTGCAAGGTAAAGGTAAGATATATCCATCTTTGTTCATGTACCTCTCTCTGATCAGTCTATCCTTGTCACTAAGCTCTGCTGAAAGACTTTCATTTATGTTATTCACCTATTACAAAATTAAAAAAAGTATGTCTTTGAAATCCACAGACCTAAAGGCAGATAAAGCAAGTCTCTACAATTTCTCCAAGCTAAAGAAGAACAGGAAATGGCTGAAGGTATAGAACATTTTACATGTTGTGTTCACGGTCTTCCTTACGCACTGTTACACATCCCTCAGCTTCTTTTCACCACATCCCTCCTCTGTCTCCTGCAGAGTATCCTGTTGAGTGACGACACCACAGACTCAGATGCAGACTCTGATGACTCTGACTTTAGTTTGTCCCGGGAGGAGCTGCATGACATGCTAAGGCTACACCGCTTCACCAGGCAGCATCAGAGCAAATTCCACAGTGACCGCGAGGTATACATGTACACAGAGTTAAATACAGCAGCTAAAATCTCCCTGATGTATATTTGTCTCATTTATTTTTGTCTGTCTCTTTCTACAGCTCCACCAGTACCAATTTTACAGCACTGGGCTCCTCTCTACTCATGACCCCTTCTATGAGCAACAGCGCCACCTACTGGGCCCAAAGAAGAAGAAAATCAAAGATGAGAAAAAGTTCAAGGGTAAATACATAATTTATTAGGAATCTCTTGCAGTCTTAATCATCTTATTGCACCAAACCAAATAAATTAGGTAATTACTAGAATAGCTGACAAGATTGAAAATTTGTTATTATTCATTTGTTTTTCTCTTAGCCAAACTGAAAAAAGTAAAGAAAAAGAAGAAACGGGGAGAGGGAGATTTTATGGATGAGGGGCGTCCTTATGTCACCAAGATCTTTGCAAAGTTTTCCCATGATGCTCCACTGCCCATGGTGAAGAAGAAACATCTTACCACTGAGCAGATGAATGCACGAAGACGTAAGGTTTGGCTCACCATTGCCAAAAAGGAGATCCCCAAGGTTAGTATGCGTGGCATGTTGTAGTGTTCAGTAGGGGTTGCACAGACTAGTCGACTTTACTCTTCCACATTGGCATTTTGAGCTTGATGTCGACTAGTTGCTGATCACTTGGCAGTACAGTACAACACAGTTGATGTCTCAGATCATAGGCGGCACGTAATAGTCAAATTTTATGCTGGAAAATTGCGGAAATCATGTAAAATAATATGCACACATATATGTGGTTGTGAAATTGTCGCTGCAGCCGCAGTGTTGAGAGTGAGAACGTGTTGCCTTGGTGATGGTCAGCCGCCAGTCGCTTTGGTGCGTGATTTTTTGAAATGCAGGCTAGTCTCATCTTCAACAACATGGATATACAATCTAAAACAACATAAGTATTTCAGAAGCGGCCAGCTTGGCTAAAAGTTGTGCAGACATTATCTGGCTGTCCACCAGCACGCCGAGCGAGAGGATCTTTTCTCTGGCTGAAGAAAAGATCCTCAATGCGCAGAGATGATGCGCTTGTGTTTTTACATGCAAACTACAATCAAAAAACAAAAACTGACTGAGCAGGACTGTGATGATAAATAAGCTCACAGGCCCTGGCTGTGTGTTTGTTTCCTCCCTAACTGCTTAACTGACACTTAAGTTTTCTTTTGCACTTGTACGGGAGATGTAGCTGAAGGTGTAACAGCTGATTTACAGCTTGTTGTTTGTAAACCCTGTCTGTTGTCAGTGAATACACATTGCTGCAAAGCATTCCCTCCTCCCTTGAGTTTTTTTCATGACGGAAAAATATGAATGATGTCATCAGTGACTAGTCGACTCGACTTTTATTAAATTAGTCGACTTTAAAAAATCTGAAGAACCCCTAGTGTTCAGTACCATTTTTCAAGACTTGTTAGTCTCAATTGTTATTTATACTTATTTTACAGACTTTCAAGCAGAAGACCTCTGCTAAGAACCTTGTCTTGACCAATGCTAAAAAGGTAAGTCAAGCCTACACACCACCATAGCGTTTAATTGTATCAAAAATCTCTGTTAATGATTGAAACTAACTTTTTATTTTGTGATTATGAAAGCCTAAATGGAAGCTTCTGTACATTTTAGCTGTTTTTGCTTTTTTTCCCCCTAGTTGGCTCACCAGTGCATGCGAGAGGTCCGGCGTGCAGCTATCCAAGCCCAGAAGAACTGTAAAGAGACGTTACCTCGGGCCCGCCGGCTTACCAAGGAGATGATGCTTTACTGGAAGAAATATGACAAAGTAGAGAAGGAGCACAGGAAGAGGGCTGAGAAGGAAGCCCTGGAACAACGTAAACTGGATGAGGAGATGAGAGAGGTAGGTGGAGAGAAAGAAGTTGTCTTTGAAACCACCTTGTTTAGCAACCAATTTTTCTATGGCAGTATTTTTCATCAATGTATTACATAAAACCAAAGGTTTTTAGAATGGTTGAAATGTAGAATATATTAACCGTCTTCAGCAGTGATATATAAGCATTTTTGTCTCTGTCTCTTGCAGGCCAAACGTCAGCAGCGTAAACTGAATTTCCTCATCACTCAGACAGAGCTGTATGCTCATTTCATGAGCGGTAAAGCCAGCAAGGGGGGACCAGGGGGAGATACGGCTCAGGAGGAAATTTTGAAAAAGCTTGAAGACACTGGGGCTCAGAGGCAGATTGACATTGGAGGAGGCGTTATGGTCAATATGGGACAGGAGGAGTATGGTATGAAATGCTCATTCAAGTTTATCTTATAACTGGAGCAGAGTCAGTTAATAACTGAAAGTTTATTGTGATGATTGAGATTTATATGGTTCTACCCGCTGAATCACTTTTAGAGACAAGAGAATACTTGTATAATGAACTAAGTCTGGCGACTACTGTAAATATAAAGCAGGTCATTTAGGCTCACACTTTGTTAACCAACAAATAACTCATTGCTGCTAATTACAAATTTGCATTAGGTTATGATAATTATAAAAGAAATGGCAGTATTTTCTTGTAAAATTCCAGTGTTTGTCTTTAATTTTTCCTTTGGGTATGTGTAATGTGAAACTTACTATGTACAATTTCAGATAGTGAATACTACAAGTCCCAGGCCTTGAGGAATGCTAAAGAGGCCTACAAGATTCATCAAGAAAGAGTGAGTATTTTATTCAGGCCTGATTGCACTCACACATAAACTACTCCAGTCTGACTAGCAAATCTCTCCCTGCAGACACGAATGTTTGATGAGGAGGCGAAAGATAGCCGCAGTGCTTCTCTCCATGCAGCTGGTGCATCTTTCTCAGGCTCCGGCTCTGGATTTGGAGAGAGCTACAGCCTTTCCAACCCATCCATACATGCAGGTGAAGACATTCCTCAGCCCACCATCTTCAACGGCAAGCTCAAGGGTTACCAACTCAAAGGCATGAACTGGCTGGCCAACCTCTATGAACAGGTACCAGTATCTCCGAAAAGAAAAGTCCACTTGGCTAGATTTTGAAAAAAAAATCTGTAACCCTTAATATTTATGATGTTTAATCTTTGTTTTATTTTCTCTCACTTTTCTGTAGGGAATCAATGGAATCCTGGCAGATGAGATGGGACTTGGGAAGACAGTACAGAGTATTGCCCTGTTGGCCCACCTAGCAGAGGTGAGAGAGCACCAGGCCAATAGGTTTCACCTCCAAAAGGCTTTGTGGAATTTCCAATTGTCATTTGACTAGGAAAAACATCTAAACTCTAGATTCTTTCTGCACCTGCATCCTTTAAATCCATAGTTTCTGGCTCTTTGCAGGTGTTGGAATATTTCATTGAATGAGTCATATGACTTATTTCATTGTTGTAAATAGTTGATTCGCCCACTCTTTTGATCTTTCTTTCTCTCATTGCTCCAAAGGGAGCGAAAGTAGAATTCAGGGGAAATGGGAGCTTTTCAGTGTTGAAGTATCGCTGACAGGAAGATGCATGCTGTGTTCCTCCAGGGCTTCCTGTTATTGGGTGCTCACACAAAGACCACCTGTTGTTGCAACTGACCATGTTTTCTCTTTTCTGTCTCTGTGCACAGCGAGACAACATCTGGGGCCCATTCTTGATCATCTCTCCCGCATCAACGCTCAACAACTGGCACCAGGAGTTCACCCGCTTTGTGCCCAAATTCAAGGTGAGGATCCATTACGCTGCTGAGTGAATACATCAGCGGAAACACCTGTGAAAAACATGTCTGCCAGAATACTGCCATTCTCATTTCTACTGTTTACTGTAGTCTTTTTCACCACTCTAAGAACCCGGTGTTGAGTGGCTTTCGTGAGAAAGCAAACACACTCGGGATAAAGTGGAGAGGTGCAAACATTTTTAGAACTGCTCATTAGAGGGCAGTATTGCATAAGGATATTTGTACCATTGTCATGTTTAAAACATAGTACTAAGTTGTTACTATTTGTGGGTGCGTGGCTTTGAAAAAATCTTTTTACATGCTTCAACAGGCTCTCGTAAGCTAAACACCATTTATCAAACACATCAGCCATGCTTCCATGCACACAGATACACACGTACACTATAATATGTATAACTCCATGTTACGGTCAGCACTTAAGTATGCCCACTTTCTCAGCTAGTTTGAAACAAAAATTAATTCCAGCCTGTTTTGCTAATGAGGTGTGAAAAGACCTTATTACACATTTTGAAGATAAGGTTCCTGTACACTCAAAGCAAGACTGACTGAAAACAATGGAATACCACCTCATGTTGAGTGATGTAATGATGTGTAAAACTTTTCACATCAAACTCACATCAACAGCTTTAGAACTGAAGCAGTGATTCATACATGATGCTATGCCTAAATTTTCCTCTGGGAACATTAGTGCAGCTCTGTGTGAATGTAAGAAATTTGTAAGAGTTGAGATTGAATGTAGATCAGGAGAAGTAGATTCACACAAGTGATGATATTGGTATTATTGATTTTCTGGATAGAGCTACTTTTTCCTTCTTGTTTGTAACTTTACTGTTTTGTCCATCAGGTGTTGCCATATTGGGGAAATCCTCATGATCGCAAAGTTATTCGGAAATTTTGGAGCCAGGTGAGAGGAGAAATAATGACAACGCTGATGAGAAATTGTCATGAGACTGTGGCAGTGTGTTGTGTGTTGTCAGAAAATGCTTTTCTCACTGCTTTTCTTCTACTAGTCTAACTCACTGCTTCACTGTTTGTGTACATGTTTAGAAAACCCTTTACACTCAAAATGCACCATTCCATGTGGTGATCACAAGCTACCAGCTCGTGGTCCAGGACGTCAAGTACTTCCAAAGGGTCAAATGGCAGTACATGGTTCTGGATGAGGCCCAGGCACTGAAAAGCAGTACCAGGTAAAGTGTTAACAGGATTGCTGCTTGGTTGTTTAACTCTCAATTCCCAAACACATGACAGGGTTCCTGTGAATTAAAATGTTAACACACAATACCTGATATCAATAAAAACCTAATTTTGACCAAAAAACAGTAAGACCAATTTATTTTAGTCTTTACAAGTTGATAATCTTTATATTGTACTTGTAGCATGGACAGACCCCGTTAGCTGCTAGAAGTTTGGAAAAACAAAATTTCTTTTAAATATAATAGCTACTGTAAATTGTAATTTGTTTAATTGCCATAAAAAAGAGTTTCCAATGAACTGCATTCATTCAGAACAGAGATAATGTTTTTTGAAACAAAAGGGTGGAAAAACTGTGGGAAAATATAGGTGTTCATTTGTCCAACAACACGAATATACGTAATTTTGTGGACACAAGCCAAAATGTACAAATTTAGTCACACAATGTTTTCAAAGACTTGAAACACGTCACTGGTGTGATTTTAGTAAGAAAGTATTACATTTTTGCAGTTTATCTCAAGTCACCATTTCCCCTCATGTTTTTAGTGTCCGGTGGAAAATCCTCCTTCAGTTTCAGTGTCGAAACAGACTGCTGCTCACTGGGACACCCATTCAAAACACGATGGCTGAGGTGAGTGTGTATGTGTGCGCGTGTGCATGGGCATGTGCATGTGTGTGTCTTTCACGTTGACAACTGTATGTTATCATTGTTTTTCAGCTCTGGGCCCTTCTCCACTTCATCATGCCTACATTGTTTGATTCCCATGAAGAGTTTAATGAGTGGTTCTCCAAGGACATTGAGAGCCATGCTGAAAACAAGTCTGCCATCGATGAGAGTGAGTATGACTCTTAGCTCCTGAGAAAAGAATGTTCCACAGCTATGATTTTTCCTACTCATTCAGCCAACAATATACAATATTTTTCAGCTCACTTGTAAGGAAATAATATTTTAAGTGTGCCAACATTTGTGCTCACTGTTGCATGTGATATGTTCTGTAGCTAAACACAGTTGTTTGATGTTTGTGTTTCAGACCAACTTTCCAGACTGCATATGATCCTGAAGCCTTTCATGTTGCGCAGGATAAAGAAGGATGTGGAAAACGAGCTCTCGGACAAGGTACAAGAGAAACATTATTTTCTGTGTTTGCGCAAACCAAGTTTCTTGTCACGGAGTGGTTGCGCCTGCTGTTTGTATGTTCATCACTAAGTTTATGAAGTTTGTAAAGTTCCTTCTTAGTAACTACTAGGTAGTTTTAAACTACAGATTTACTAAATCAGGTTACACCATTAAAACTTAAAGCCCTCTTCACTCAAAAATCTATTTTTGCTTTTCCTTCAGTTTGAAGTTTAAGCTTCACTTTATTGAATGATGCGTGTGCAAAGTTTGAAACTGGAAGGCTGCTTTCACATCATCTTTAGAAGGAGGAACAAAAAAAAGAGTTTTAGGGGTGGACTTGGGAGTGTTTGTAACATCACAACTGGTATAGAAGACAATCATGGTCCAGTATGCAAGTTACACTAAGTGTGATGTGGACTCTTAAAACAACCAGTGCACGCACACTGACAGTTTTTTTTTCTAAAGAAGAAGGAGATATCTTTTGTCCAACAGTTAACCCTTTGAAATGAATATTTACATATGAATCAATTCTGGAATTTTCAATGAGGAGATCTTTTAAGAAATGTCTACTCTAATATGTGCACATTAGAATTAATTAGATTGGATAGGATTTTACATATAGTCTAAATGTATCAGCTCATGTACTGTTACAAAATGCAATATCACATAATAATGTCAGTATTATATAGCCGTACTACTTTTCTTTTCTGGTTAAACCTGCACCATTCCTCCATCTGTCTCCCTGTAGAACTCACTGACACCTAAAGTGTTATAATAAGCATGTGAGTGATGCTTGTGCTGGCAGATCCTCTTGACAGATGTTGGAGTCAGGGTCTCTTGCTGTCACACCCGGTGCACACATACTCACTCATACGCTGTGGGAGTCTCGAAACACAGTCGGAGTCAGAGGAATGGCAGAGTTCACCACTCCCCCACATCTGTCTTTTTCACTCTCCTAGTTCGTACCCACATGCATTTCTGCCAGCCCACTTCCTCCTCAGTTCCCTTGTTTTGTCAGCATACTTACAGCCAATAGCGACTGGTGAAGTTCACTCATGGTTCATGGTCGAGTTTTATGGTTTGTTGTTGTTGTTGCAGTTTCACTCTTTCATCAAAGCATGACAGTCGATAAAAACCACAGATTTGGATGTGTATTTAAAGAATATTGGTCAAGCAGGGTATGAAGTCCGAACCAATAAATTCATACTCATGGTCCCATAGCCCATGTGTAAACACTGTATGTGTTCTAAAGGAGGCATAAGATCATAGTAACGCTAAATTGAGAAACAAAATGTTTTTGTTCTCACTGTAGGCTTATGTTGTGTGTGTGAGTGTGTGTGTGTAGATTTGAATGCTTGACCCCTACAGTAAGGGGATCTGGTAGCTGTGTTACACTATGAGGGCATGGTTTGGATCCAATTTTCATGCAAATCAATACGTAGTTGTATGGCTTAATGTGTGTCTTATGCTTTGGAAGAAAGGAAAAAGTAAAAGTGGTGGAGATCTGAATTCCAGCTGCGTATACAGGAATTTCACAGCAAATCTGTTCTTTTCTTACCCAACGAAGAAGAAGCAAGATGACGGTTATGGTGGAGTTTTATTAGCTTGGTTTTATGCACACTTGCTGTTCTCTCCCTCTGCAGATTGAGATCCTGACCTACTGCCAACTGACATCCCGGCAGAGGTTGCTCTATCAGGCTCTTAGAAACAAGATCTCTATTGAGGATCTGCTGCAGTCCTCCATGGGAACGGCCCAGCAGGCTCACAGTACCACCTCCTCCCTTATGAACCTGGTCATGCAGTTCAGGAAGGTAGGATGCTGCTGCACATGCTAAATTCAACTTTTCATTTCCAGTGTAAAAAATAAATAAATAGAACTAAATGAGTGCAGCATTTATTAGTTTTTGATGATTCTGTCCATACATGTGTACAATGTGTTTTATGGATGGGAACAAAAAATTTGGTTGTTTGGTTTTACAGTGCTACAACAAACACGAGTAATGCTGGTTCATTTGCATATTTCCCAACTAAACCATCTGTGTGTAGGTGTGTAATCACCCCGACTTGTTTGAGCGCCAGGAGACACGCTCGCCTTTCCACATGTCCCTGAAGCCCTACATCATGTCTAAGTTCCTCTACCGCCATGGCCTCATCCACACACACAACCAGGCCAAGAACAAGTAAGTCACACCACACAGATGCAGCATCTGCACGCATAATCACACATATCCAAGAAAAACAGCTCTGTCAAAACTTACAAGTATTGTTTTAATAATGTGAAATTACTCTTTTTTTCCCAGCAAATCTTTGTTCTTTTAGACATTTATTGATTTGGTAGTTTCACTCACCAAAAGCTGTCATCCCATTTATAAGTATTAACACATTTTGTGAGTCTGACTGGGATCATATTGTCTTTTGCACATGTTCAGCAATTTAACCCAGTCTCTCTTCACAGATTACTTGAAGTGCTGTTGTCCCCCTTCTCCCCAAATCACATCCAGCAGTCTCTCTTCCACAGGAAAGGTGAGCACATTTTGTTTCCTAATCTGAGCTAATGTCTCTCATTTGACATTGAAAGCTCAGTTTCACTCCATTTTCTCCCTTCCTACTTTAATATCTCCATCTTTCCTGACTGATGTTTTTGCTTTGCTTTTTGCGTTGGTTTATCCTATTCTTACTGTTCTAGGTGATGATAAAGGAAGTTGTTTCTCCTTCCTGCGCTTCATCGATGTGTCACCAGCTGAGATGTCCAATCTCATGCTAAAAGGCACCTTAGTCAGGTGAGCTTCATCTTCAGATCTGTTACCCTCTTTGTTTTTGTTCTAAAGAAGTGAGACCATCAGCTCTTAAGGGTTTTATGTTATAGCTGGGTTTGTGCTCTGTTCTCATATTAGAGAAAGGGCAGTTTTAAGAATTGTTGGTGGCCAAGTTTACTTTGCAGAATTCTTTATGAAGTATTCATATGATTATTTTTTCCTTTTCCTTCCCCTTTCACAGATGGTTAGCTCTTTTTCTGTCCCTGAAAGCTGCATATCGGCTCCACTGTCAGCGTCTGTTTGGTCTTGAAGAAGAAGGACAGGAGGAAGACAGAGAAGGGGAGGAGAACACGGGGAGGTTACAGCCTAGGAGTAAATGTCTGTCTCGCAAGGATTTGATTCTGTGGTTGAACAGACCCACTGCCTTCCCTAACATACACACCAGCCCTGTCCTACAGGTATGAAAACACACAGACACACAGGCTTAGATATACAGTATGTCCAAAAAGCTCTATTGTAGCCATCTGCAGTACTTGTGGGTGTGCAACAGTTAATAATGGTGAAACTCCAGTAGGGAGACATGTGCTGATGACAATGCTGAAATTGTCCCCAGAGTATCAGTCAGTGTTTGACCACACAGTGTGCTCTCTGCCCCAGGCTTCCTCACCCTCCTATGTGTGGAACTCAATCCCCCCCTGTAACCCTCGGACCCAGAAACACTGTCCAAGTATCTCCCTCTGTATGCCTCCAGGGCCTGTGGGCACTTATCTGTAGAGGAAAATTCTGGGAAGATGGACTATGCTATCATTTAACACTTTGTATGCTTTTAGTTAGCTTCTATTTCTACAAATTTTCTTAAGTCACATCAACTCTGTAATGTCAATATTGAACCCCCTCTCATTTTTTGATTTAAATTGTTGGAAAAAAAAATTATATTGCATGCAGAGTGAAGCATAAAGGCACAAAGGCTCAGTTTTTGGCCAAGATGCTGTCAGCACTATATTGGCTGCAATGATGGTTCACATTTCTAATGAAAGTAGTTTCTGTGGATTAAACAAACAGAGGTTTTTGGAATCACTTTTCCATTCAGGCTTTTGAGAAACACCAGCAGTGAGTGGTACATATTGATTAATTTATTTTTTGGTCCATCAAACATCTGTCCAGCTTGGCCGTGTGTATTGTCAGTAAGGTATGCATTTCAGAAGGTGAACTCAAATGCTTTCATATGTGCAGGATTCTGCATTTCAGAGCCAGACTCATAAGGTTGCATGCAGTATTTTTACTTATTTTTGGCAAAACTTGATTGTTAGACAGGAAGACACAGAACAGCAAACTGATGCTGGTTCAAATATGCAATCTAAACCATGCGAAGATAATTAACTGATGATCCTCTACTGCTGCTGGAGTGTTTTAGTCATTCTACTCAGATTTTCACCCAGCAAAAGGTTGCTGATTCAAAGATATGTTTCACATTATCATGTTACACCCATTCTCATTTAACTTGTTGGGTGGAAGCTACTCAGGAGAAAAAAATGCCATCAGGATAATTCCATCCTCCTCTTCCTCTCCTGGCCTCATTACACTGTGTCAGGAAGCAGCCCAGGGTGTTAGGTTCTCCGCCCCCCCAAGCGACTTGAGGAATGAAAGGATAGAAAATATGAGAAGTCCAAGAACGAGACAGAAAGTGAGAGAAACTTACAGACACCTGGAGAACTAATATGTGTTGTGTATGACTAGGCTGACCCCAGACTCCCACTTGAGCTTCTAGTAATGACTCACCCCCACAGTTTATGCCAAGTCCTTTCCACTCCTCATTTTTCTTTTGAAGCCGTGTGTTGCTGGCACACTTCGTCCTCTCCTCTCTGTTTGGCTCATCTCTCTCTGGCTGGCGTTCTTGACAGTGTGGTCAGTATTGCTCTCAGCTTTCCAACCTGATTGCTCCTGTTTGGGGATTGAGAGAACCAGGCAACTCTGAAAAGCCTCCTCACCCTGTCTATCAGTCTCTATCTGTGCTTTTTCCAATATAAAACAGATCAAGAAGCCTTATGTTTTGGAAGCTGAAGATTATTGTCACTGCATATATTTTATATATGAAATGAAGGATATACAATATGTGTATGTATGACTAAATTTCCTCTTATTCATCTAGATCCATTTATTTATTTATTCAATGTTATATTTATTTATTACTCCTAATCACTGGTGCATTGCTGTTTTCAAGACTCATGTAAAAAGCCCATGGAAGACAATAATGGAGAGACATGATTACCTGCCGGTACTGCTGGTTGTGATGATGATGTCTTTTTTCAGTTGGCCAGTAGATGGCAATGTGCATCCATAGTTTCTGTGTTTTCAAACATGCGTATCAGAGACTCGGACATAAAACGTCATATTGATATTTTCCGTTACCATGTACCAGTGCTGCATTATTCATCAAATTATCAGTGTTGATCTTTGCTTAAAAATCCACACTGTTCAAAAGATCTTTGCAGAAACGATTACAGCATATGATCAGATATCCAGTTTATCCTGTGACTTGCAGCGTTCAGATCCTTTAAGCTCCAGCAGTCACACATTTTACATAACATTTTAAGCATTTGGCTAAAATTTTACATAACATTTTAAGTATGTACCACTGAAACCTAAATATACTGAGCTGTTGGTGTTGCATTCAGTACCTCTGTAGGTTTCATTTTCTCATGGTTTTGCTGCAGGAGGTATAACTGCATTTGTGATATTTTTGAAATAACAAAAGACTGAACATATTTTACCATTTGGGCTTTGTGAAACAATTATTTTATTGTTTGTGTGTGTCCTTCAGGATCTGGTTTTCACAGCCCTGAGACCTGGAATGGTGGGACACACAGATGCAACCATCCACAGTAGAAATTCTGCCACCTCCACACTGCGGCCCTGCCAGCCCACACTGCCACCCAAGTTCCTGCTCACCGCCACACCCAGGGTATGTCTGTGTGTGTCAGCAAGTGGTGCGAGCAAAGCAATTGTCTGTGTGTGTGTGTGTGTGTGTGCGCGTGTGTGCACCAGCATCTGGGTGGTCGTGGAAAGGGAAGAAGGAAGCTCTGGTCACATTGCCTTTTGTAGGGTTGCAACTCTTATCTGTGAAATGTGTGTGTGTGTGTGTGTGTGTGTGTGTGTGTGTGTGTGTGTGTGTGTGTGTGTGTGTGTGTCCAGAGCCACAGTGACTTCCAGTTGCATTAAAAACAAATCGAGTACCCCAAAAAAGAGCTTCTCGCTTCTTGAATAACTGTTTGACCAGCAGTTGTTCAGCATCCTCTTACGGTACACACAAAAACTGCTGATTCATTGATACCAGACCTCATGCAGAGACGTCATTCTGTCCGCAGTATAAAAATAAACACTGTGAAATTATCATTGTATATTCATCATTGTACTGTTAATAACCGATAGAATAAAAGGCTCAAAAATATATTTCCCAATTTTAAAAAACCCTTGTCAACATTCATCCATCATGTTATCCTAAACTGCTGCTCCACACAGTATTGTCTTTTTGTTTGTGTAGAAAACAAAAACCTTACATTTCTTTTTCGGTTTCCTAGGTGACAGCAGTTCCCATGGAGCGTTATTGTGATGACCGCAGTGCGGAGTACGAGTGGCGAGTGACGCGCAGCGGAGGGGGCGCAGTCTTTAAACAGTGTTTCCTTTACGGCAACCCTGATCTTGCCTCAGACTGGCGCACAAGAGCCAGTGCCTTCTACCCACAATGCCCTGGGGGCGTGATGGCCCTCTCCCCTCGCCATGGATGGTCCTACATTCGGATACCTGGTAAGGGCATGTGTGTATGTGCGTTTGCTGTTGCTAGACTTTGAAAAAAGCTTTATGTGTGTTTCTGAGCTTTCCTTATGACTTAAATCATTATAAGTGAAAAATATGTTTCAGATTTATCTAATGTGTCATTTTGCCCTGCAGTTGAATGTTATGTTCAATTTGTCACTGCTTTAAGCTGGCAGGTTCAGTTAAGGACTGAAATAGGCCTACACAAGCCTTTAATTTTTATTTATAAGTTTAATAGCTCAGCAGCCAGCTATTTATGATAGAGCTATCACATTATATTTTTACCAAGGAAGGTAATGTATCATGTATCTCCATACGTCATGACAACTAAAAACTACAGGTCCAGTCACTGACGATGATGATTCAGTGAGTCAGTTCAGTTTAAAACGTTCATTGTTAAAGACTTGTTTTTACATGTACTGAACACGTCTAAGGGCCCGTGGGAGAATCCGCAGAGGCCAACCCAGGGTCAGAGGGGCAGAGCTGGGCACGTCTCCCTCTTCCATCTCTGTCTGTCTGCCAGGCAGAATCACAATCTAGTGGAAAGGCTCAGATAAAGTTCTCCTGCACAAGTTCACTTTCATACCAGAGATTTCAGTTTAAGGTGTGAATACGTGATTGTGCCTTCGTGAGTGTACGTGTGCTCACAAGCATTTTATCAAACGAGCTCAGCTCTTTGAGTTTAAGGGTCAGCTGGAGCAGAGTGGGAGCTGATTCACTGCCAGGATTTGGTTGACTGATGGATGTCCAGGGTGAAAGAGGCCATTACAGTTTTACAGACAACACTTCCCTTCTCACTGACCCCCTCAGCCCCCTCTACCTCTGATAAACTGTCTCTGTCATGGATTATGATGACTGCTCTCTTTTTGTTTTGTGTGACAGCAGGTTTCTTGGCACAGAAAATGAACCTGTATGTATACTTGTTGTTGATAAGCCTGCAGTGCATTATGCAGGTTTTGGTATTTAAAGGCACACTGTGACTTCATTAGTGTTGATTTACTACCCCTCTCTTTTACTAAACAATATCTTTAAACATAATAGACAATCCCTTAAATCATAGACCCTCTCTCAAGGTTGCCATATTGTAATACTTGATTATTCGTGAATGCACGTGCTTGAGTGTGTTTGTGTAAAAGTGAGAAACAAAACAAGTATTTGTGTGTCTGTGTGAGAACAGTCTGAAAGCCCTTGTGAAGTTATACGGAGGCAGACAAAGCGAGGAAGTTTAGCTACTGCTCATTGTTCAAGTGCTTAGTTAGGTAACACTAATAGATGGTCCGTGTGTGTGTGTGTGTGTGTGTGTGTACCATCGAAACCATTCAGGGAACTGCACAGCACTCACACGGGGCCTGAGGTGTCTCTCACCTCTCCCCACACACTCTCCCACGCTCGCTGGCGTTGCTTTTCCTTGCACACAGACCAGGGGCAAGTTTGGACTCCATCTCTCTTACTGACAGACAGCACCATAAGCTGATCTGAAATCAGTATCTGGCTTCAGCCTCTCAGCCCGTCTGGTCTCCCACTTCTTTCTCAGCCTCAGTAGGAAGGAAGTGACCCAACACTCCGGCACCCGTCCTCCGCTGAACACATTGTTGCCACATCAAGGCCCAGATATGTACAGTAGCCCAGCTGAAGTTTCCCACCCTCCCTCTCCTCCGCGCTCCCAGCCCCACACCTTTAGAACAAATGGCAGAGCTGAATAACTGTTTGTTTTGAGCACCATGGCGTGAGTACGGCTGCCCACTGATATCGACTAAGGAATCTAATCAGAGGACTTATTAGGAATCAGGCCATAGAGGAGGAAAAAACAATTGAAGCATGAGCGACTTGGGCCTTAGATTTTTTTGTTATTGATGTCATTGTGATGTTGAAGAATAGACATTTTTCATTCAAAATTTGCCATCTGCTCTATTATTCCACGTTGATAATATTAATATTGTTGACAACATAGTTCCTATCACAAATGAAAAGTCACACTCAGGCTGCAGGGATCAGAGTGCAATGTCAGCAACAATCAGTGTTATGAAGTAGTGATCACAGAGAAAGCAAGATGCACACAGGGTAGTATCAGAAAAGGAACTGACAGAGCCACCAGGACGTGGCGGGAGAGGTTTTGCCTGTAATTAGGGAGACATTCCAGTCTTGTTTGTTCGCTAAATTGCTGCAGCTCTGTGGTCACCTCGCCGTCGCACTCCGGAAATTTCTCATAAAGCTACATTTTGGTGGCTTTGTTTTAAAATGGCAAAAACGGGAAAAGATTTCATACCCAGGGTTTTTTTTTT
>JANJYP010145838.1:0-11494 GCA_024605115.1 Rastrelliger brachysoma
ATTATTTTATTATATAATATGGTCAATGGCATTCTATGTACTGCAGGATGATACTAGGATGTTAAATCGACATTATATGGTACACCTCTGAACGATGCTGTAAATATCCCTTAATTCTTAATATGTATGTTTCAGATGTTCACTGCACTGTCTGACGTTCTCTATTATATCTAGAGCTAAAACATCCACTACAGCTGTAGCATTATCATCATTATCATTTTTAAGACCATAGCAACACATTTACTATTATTATTATCCCGTCTGTATTTTAATGTATAAATCAATTTTATTTTTCTCAAAAATTGTTATACTGTCTTTATATTTCCTGTCTTAATATATTTTTTAATCATTGATGTAGTACTTTGAATTGCACTAATATGAAACCTATATGAAAAATAAAGTTTGATTACTTTATTATAAATAAAGTTGTTGTGTTTTGCATTATGGCTTAGCCACATCAGTACAACAGTTTTAAGATGGAAAAAAAAGTTAATCATATTATTCTCCAATTAAAATCTATCTCCAGACTAACATTAATCGACCTTTAGCAGGGAATGCAGTGGAGAGTAGATACCTGGGGATGAGGCTGGCTCCTGACAGTTCAGTGAAGGTGTAGATCATGTTGACCACAAGTGTGATTACCACAACACAGGCATCTACGATGTTCAGCTTGGATCTGAAGTACACTTTGAACCTAAAAATTAGCCAAGAGAAGTTAAGTATTGCATGAAACAAGCAACATGCTACAGGCAAAACTGGACGGCTCATACAACTTATTGCAGTCTGTCTGAAGCTTACTTGATATGTTATGTTGAACATAGAGAGTTCAACATAACATATCAACTGGTTGGTTAGAGAATGGCTGTCATTTACTTAGTGTCCATGTACCAGTGTTCATTACATTGATTACAGTCATTACTTTTGCCATGGAGTAGTCATGCCATAAATTTCCTGCCTAGCTTCCTCTTCCTAACTTCCTGTTAAAGAGTCAATCAGAACTTTACACTTTGTTTCTGCTGACACAGAACATTGGGAATATTTGCATCACTCACTTTCACATGCAAGTGGTTGCACAATGACAACTTGAGACAACGGTTTGTTGTAAAAACAGCAAACACAAAAAATACATAAAAGACAGCTTAAACGCATTCATTTTTAATTACAGGTTGTTGTCTTTGTGTCATAAAAAGCACTCACCCTTCAACATACACCCGCAGGAGAACGTCAATGAGAAAGAAGAAGGAGATAGTGAGAGAAACAGCCTCTAATGCATTTCCAATATCCCTGTCCTTTTCTGGCAAGCAAAGGTCCACGATCACCAGCACAAAGTCCACTAGGATCAGTATCACTCCAAAAATGCTGGAGAAACAGATAGATACATTTAATAGATAGATACATAAAAACACTAGGCAAGGACAGAACAGAACAATCACACATCAAACGCTCCAAAAATGCACTCACCGAAATCCAAAGGACATAACATAGGGTGTTATCTTCTTCCGGACATTGCTGCAAATGTGGAAAGAAATGAATGCTTCTGAATTGGGTGTTGGAAACAAATTTGCAGTCCAAGCTGTGCAAACTTACTGGTACATTGTGTCTGGTTCTTCACTCTCATCTTTTCCATCATCAATCTCTACTTTGGCATCCTCCATTTTTGCAATGTTTCTAACAGAAAGATAACATGGACAAGATAGAAAGGCATTTTGACAAATACACACTGCAAAACAAATAGCACATGCACACATAAAACAATAAATGCTGTGGTTAACATACAGACAATAAGTTTCCTCACCCATTTACACCTGAATCCGACCCTGGATTGAAATAGACAGAGGACATGATGTGTGTGTTTTGCACTTCTTGCTTTGTTCTGAATGTGTAGTCTCTAGATTTGAAAGCAAAAGAGTGTAAAAAGATTAAAGGTCTGCACAGTACCCCATGGATGCTGAAAAATAATCTCAAAGGGTGCCCTGATGTAGTGTTATCAGTCTATCAAATGCATCCTGCAACTAAACAAACTTCTGATCAATATGAGCCAATTGGTGATAATTGGCGCAGCAATCAGTGATCTCATCAAGCAAGAAATTAGCAGTTTAATCGATAAAATTGAGGGTACTGGATCCATTGCCAACTTTGGGAAAAGAATGTAAAGCTACCGATAAAATTGAACAACACAAACCATGCGATCTCTCGCTCTTTGCGGCCAAAACAACACAGTCCAGCCGCAGTCTTCTGTTCTCCTGTAAGAGTTTGTTTACTGAGTAGACCCCCCAAAAAAACTAGTTTAACCCGCACCGCCTGCTCACCGTTACCACTGCCACTCGTGAAATTATACGAGAGTTTGTCTTGTGACTTCTTGTGCAGGCAAAGGAAGATGGTTCAAAGGTTAACCGGGTGATTTTTTTTCTATCCATCCACTCATCGTTTCTGCAAACGTAGCGGTTTCGGACTTCCTGGACTGGAGTGAGGAAAAAACGCTCAGGCTTGTCGTCGTCTCTCTCTCTCTCTCTCTCTCTCTCTCTCTCTCTCTCTCTCTCTCTCTCNTCTCTCTCGAAAACTGACGGAGCCTTCCACTGCAGAGACAATCAAACTACAGTATTAGTTGTTTAAAAAAAACAAGAGTAGTCCAATGGACTGCTGCTGCTGCTGCTCTCTTGTATATCCCTCCTCTTTCAAACATCTGGTTCTAATTGAATGCACATTCTCAAACACCAAAGGGTGCTATAGATGGGTCTGCAAAATCTAATCTGCAAAGATAGTGATAAACACAATGTGTTGGAGGTTTAGTTCTTATTGTGAGTTTTGGTACATTTGGAAATTTCAGATTTTATCAAAAGTTGTTTTTTTTTTCCTGTAGGGAAAGGGTGAATTAAAGTATAAAAGGGCATAACACTCCAACATTGTAAACGTCTTACATTTCTTGTTTATTTGCATAACTTCAATCTGTTGGCACATATCGGTACTTGTACTATTAAAAATATAAAAATATATTTATATTATATTATATTATATTATATTATATATACTTAAATATATGCCTATCAAAAGTCAACTTTTTGATAACCCACAGCTACCACTAGAGGGAGCACTTCTATATTGATTTCCAAAAGAGGCATCTGTTATCAGTCTGCTGTTCTTAGAGTGAACATCTTGTGTTTGTTTTCATGTTTTTTGAACACAATGTTATTTTAGGTAGTTTTTAGTTAGTCTGTCAGTTTTGTATAGTCATATAGTTTTTTTTTATAATGTTCAGTGTAGTCTCACTCAATGCTCCTTCCTTAAGGATCAAATTGATCTATTTTAATAAGCCACTACTAACAAATTATAATGTTACACAAAATTGATATGAATGAACATAAAATGATCTACCCTAACATTATGATGTACAAATAGGGGGAACAATCTTGGTATGTAAGGAATGGAGTCCTGTCAACACTTTGTATCCATGAGGAAGCTCTGGGATCAGCTACTCTCTCAAATAATGTAATTCTTGATAAAGGGAGAAAAAATGACAAACTGGCTGGAGTTCAGTGTCTGGTAAGGTTGGTCAATACTAGATCCTCTAATGTGGACCATGCAGAACCGCCCCATCTATAAATAATGCTGACACATTTTTAGAGGAAAAGAACACTCAACCTGGAGGAAACAAGTGGAGGCATTGTGAAATGAAGGTAGAGAACTTTAAAGTAGGATGAATTGTACATTGTCTTGTACATCTGTCTGTATATTCTTCTAAATATATATTGTACATGTTTTATCATTTCAGGCTGATATTGCAACAGGGAACTTCTTCCTGAAAGGCATGCTAGTATGCGTGCTGTTGGCTCTGGTGTTCCCAACTGCGGCCTCATCTACACAGTTCTCAGTAGGTAATCCTAATATGTAAGAACTTTAGAGCATCTTCCTCTCTTTTATATATTCACATTGAAAAGAGGCAAATGCGTGAGCAAAAACCATAAATGTCAGGTGATGCTGTTTTAGGACTTTCATTCTTAGAAAGGCCAATAAGTCATTATAAATTACATATTTCATAGATGCCTGCGGAGGCAATTCTGGCTCTTTGGATACTAATATATCAATTTGATTTTCCTCATTTAAGGCAGTGGACTCATGCGGGCCAGAGATTGCAGCTCTCAAGCACAGCATAAGAAAACTGGAGAACAAATTCTTGATGGTGGCTTGGCAAGTTGAGCACTTGCAGACTCACAAATACTTCCGTCCATTACAATCTACGGGGTCTGATATGGACAACAGTGGGACACTAGACAGCTTTAATGGGACACGGTTGGACTCACTCCCACCTGCAGGCAATTTAATTGTCTATGACAAAGGTAAGAAAAGCGATAATCCTTTCTTGCCCCCTCATTGTCAGGTTGTAAAATTTAAGTTTGGGATGTGTAACCTAAAGAGCCTGCATGTTCATTGACTTTATAGGTCTTTACTATGCACTGTGAAGTATACTGTGTAAAAGTAAAGTTACTAAGCAGTAATCTTAAGATCAATTTCGCCTCCCTAGATTGCTCTGAGGTGTTTGACAGACTGAAGGCACCCAGTGGTTTCTACCGTATAAGACCCAAGTCACACCAGGAGCCATTTTTGACCTATTGTGATATGGAGGATGGAGGAGGATGGACAGTATTTCAAAGACGCAGGCATGGAAAAGTTGACTTCAACAGGTTTGTAAAAATAGAAAGTACCCACATACACTACATTAAAAGTCCCACAAGCCTTGCAACACCCAGCATCAGATTACAATGTAGGTGTTGATAGAGCGTACACATCTGTTTTTATGTGAGGTAACAGGTCTACCTAATTCTCTTTTTAGAGACTGGGTGGACTACAGAGATGGCTTTGGTGACTTCAAACTGTGGAATGATGAGTTTTGGCTGGGAAATGAGTACATCTATTCTCTGCTTTCAGAAGGTCAGCAATGAATAAAATCCTCTAATACCTAAAATTATAAATTACACTTCTTTTATATACTGCATTTTATTTTTGGAACAGTCTTGTTTAATCCAAATGGTCTGCCCGGTTGAATTTCTTATTTATTGCATGTGTCCGTCCTGAAGGAAAGAATCTGGTGAAGATAGACCTAATGGACTGGGATGGACAGAGAAGTTATGCATTTTATGAAAACTTCAGGATCACAGATGAAGCTGTAAGAAAAACATTTTTACAAGATTCTTTTTTTTGGTCTCAGAAGAAACTTAACTTACTCTTATACCCACTCCAGGATAAGTATCGTCTTCACTATGAGGTGTACAGTGGGCAAGCTGGAGATGCTCTGACAGGGGGTGGAGGGATGGTAGAGCAGTGGTCTGGCTGCCTCAGTGGCATGCAGTTTAGCACCAGGGATCAGGTTAGTGATCTGTCCCCTTTTTACCATTCTAAGATGGTGCTTCTATAGTATTACTGATCTTAGTACACTGATGATGTTGATGATCACTGACAGGATAACGACCGCTACCTTCAGGGCAGCTGTGCCCAGGAGAATCAGGCAGGTTGGTGGTTCAACAGGTAAGATAATAATAATAATGCATTTTATTTGAGGCGCCTTTCATGTCACCCAAGGACTTCTTACAGAGGACAAAAGAGAAAAAATCCTTCAAATAAAGCCAAATATTATCATTGCTCTCTCAATGATTTGATTACTCTGAGAGCACTGTCACTTGACTGTCTTTTCTTAATAAAGTTTTGGTAGCTGTAGTAGATTTTGTTTTGCCTGTTAAACCACAGAAAAATGTTTTTGTTTTAATTTATGAAACAAAAAATACTTCTGGTTCACAAAAATGTTACATATTTTACAATATGAACTGTAAATTTTCTATCCACAGGTGTCATGCAGCTAACCTAAATGGGAAGTTCTACCGCAGAGGGAAATACAAGGGCCAGTATGATAATGGTGTGGTGTGGGGCACCTGGAAGGGCCTCTGGTATTCCCTTCGACACACCACCATGAAAGTGCGGCCTCTGGTTTTCTTGGACACCGTGGGCAGTGGAGCAGGGGAAGCTTAAAAATACTTCAGACACTTCAGATTCTTGAATGAACTTAAAAAAAAAAATCAGTGCAACTCTGAGTGATAGCATGTTTTAATTCTTTATATTTTAATGTCTCCCTTTACTTCATTATCTGAGACAGTTAACGAAAGCAGATAGTACAGTGACTTCTGTGTTTCAGTAGGCACTTGATATCATTAAAATGTATATTACTCAGAAAATAAAACAAATAGCATCTCAGCCACAGTGTCTCATTATTCATATGACTGCCCTCCAGCATCTCAACAAGACACGATGCAACACATGAAACACACAAAATACATAAAAATACTCAACATTGCTTGTATCACACTCATTCTCAAAGGAGGGATTTTCATTCGAATGGCACATTCAAATCATCCCTTAACAGTAAACCATGTCTCACTACAGCACAGTACAATTTCACAGTGTGGTAAAAACAACACTTTTAGCAGTGTTCAGTAATAAGATTAACCTCTTTTTGTAGTATTTTGAATACTGTCCTCAATAGATGCTATGTTTTACAGTGCTTACAGACATGTTAAATATGAGTTAATAGAGCAATTACTGTACATTAGTTGCTGTATACTAGGTTGTATACGGGGAGACATATTCCAAAAGTGAAATTCTGACAAACTAGACAAAAACATTTTCAATTATAATGCTTATATTGAAATATTGTACTGAATATCAAAACAATGAATAATATCAAACAACAATTATAAATGCAATAAAAAAAACATTTTTTATAAATTGAATTAACTTTAAAAAATGTATTTGTTTTTATTCTTCTTCCCACAGGTACACAAACTCCTTAAATCATTCATCCTCCAATCATGCTTGATAAATGTGTCTGGGGTTGGGGTACTGTTTAATGTTAAGAGTAGTGGAAAGGATTTAATTTAGGAATATACTGTGTGTTTATGGCAAGAGCAGTTCCTCCATAGTGTAGTATTACAAACCTGTGTCAACTAATCCTCCTCTTCTATGATGAGGGCAGATCTAGGTCCAGCATCCTCTGCTCTGCCTCACTCAGCCTGTAGGGAGAGCCATCACTGTTGTTGTAGTCTCCAGACATTGGTAGAGAGTGGCAGCGACCTTTCCTTTGCTCAGACGATGATGTACTGAATGTGGAGCTGCGCTGACGCCCTTTGACTGCAGAACTTGACTGAGCCTCTTTTAATTTCCGGGCAAGCATGTTTCTCTGTATAGGTGATGGGCCACGGCGGTTCCAGTTCTGCTCAGCCCGCTCTGCCCGATCTACACTCAGCTGGTTCATTACACAAGAATTGGAAATTACCATGACTGGACCACCGATCCCTGAGATTCCCTCTCCACCTCTACCTACTGTCTCACCACCCCTTTGCCTTTCCCCAGTGCCATTGAGGTTGGCTTTAGCATTTTTTTCAAAGGTGATGTTTGTGTTTGTGTTTGTTCCTGTGTGTTTGAGTTCAGTGTTGAGAGAAGGAACAGCTGTGTCTATCCAGGGCCGCCTCTGGTCATTTCTCTGGGGTCTGGATTTAGCCCACTCTGAGGCCCCATGCTCAGGAATGGGGTAAGAGCGGAATGGCTGCCTCTCTCTAATTCCTTTGGTCCAGCAGCTTCCTTCAGGAAGGGTCCGAGATCCCACCTGAAAAAGACAGAGCATGAGTATTATGCATCTTAAGAAAAGGCTTAAAGAGATCTACAAATATACAGTAAATTGGATAGGAAATGCATAATTATAACTATGTAGATAACCTGAGTCATGCTCCTTTCTCTGAAGTATCTGGATTGTGCGGAGGGTGGAAAATTGGGTTTAGTGTCATTAAAACTGGAGGTCCTGCGGAAATTTGGATTCTTATGATATGAAATTCCCACTCCTGCTAACCCACTCCTTTCTACCATCTCCACCCAGTCAGCAGTGCGGTCAAGCCATTTTGAACTGCCCCGACTCGCATGTCCAGAAATAGGGGGACCTAAGACCAGCTCCACTCTTGGACTCAATCTATCTGGCGTGATCCTAGAGGTCTGTGTTGGCAACTCTGAAAAGGAAGCTGCAACATGTAAATGGCTGTGATCAGTGTCGTTTTGGAGGCCCAACGGGTCAGTTGAATGCACAAATCCAGTTGGTGTGGGAATGGGGGAGTTGGTGGGTGAAGCAGATGTCTCTACCAAGGTGTCATGAACTGGGCTTGAAGAAACATGGTACAGCTGTGTTGCCTCCTTTAACCCCTTCTTCTTCATTTCTTTTAATTGCTGCTGAGCTAACCGGTACCTGGGGAGACATATTTTGTTTTCCATGATTGCAAATTGATAATTTTGACAGTTACAGTTTGTATCTGATTAATGTAAATATTATTCTATACATACCCAAATATGGGTGGCAACATCTTCTGACCTGTAGGAGACAGCCTTTCTGGGTCATGTGGGAGAGGTATCACCAGGGTCTGTGAGAGAGGCTGACTGCCCAGAGAAGGTCTGTCATTCTGGGCCACACCCACACTCTTGACCCCTGGTGGGCTATGGCTGTCAGATAGGCTAGGTCTTTGGAGGCTATGGCCACAAATGGAGGCTTCATCAGAAAGTTTGCGTCCACCAGGGGAATGCATGGACCCTCTGCGGACAGAGCTGCACTGAGGGGTCTGGCAAAGCTTTCTCCACACAGTTACCACAATAGTGGCCAGAATTGCAGCCAGACAAAGTGAGATACCAACCACCACAACCATGTTACCACCCATGGGTGCAACTCCAACAAGAACAGGAGGGAGGGATGGAGAAGGAGCAGGCAGCACTAGGGAAGAATGGGAGACAATAGTGTTAAGTATTTTGCATCGTGGCGATTTCTTTCAAAGATAAGGAAATGTGGGTGAAAAAATTCAGAATAGAGAGTGAAAAAAAAGGGAGACTGACCGATACACTCCTCCAGTGAGCAGGGGGACTGTTCTGTCTCCTTAGGGCAGTGCATCCCTCCCGGCAGCAAACACTCCCGCTCCCGCACCCGTTCCCTTATCCCCTCTCCACAGCTCACACTACACACACTCCATTGCTGCCAGGGGCCCCATGAGTCTACAAAGAAACAGATGATTAAAAGGCATATTAAATAGCAGGTAAATGAGTAAACTTGTAAATAATAACTGTGTTTTTTTCCTAATTCATCCACATGCTAAAGAGCCCCTTACACTGTCCTCGTCCATATAATCACAAAACAGTAAGGTTTCCACTATAAATTTCATGAAATAATGGGAATATTTTAAGAAAATAAAAAGCCGCTGGAAGTATAACATAACAGACTCTGAAGCTGAAAAAGACACTACCATCACATCATATGACATCAACCAGTTAATGCTTTATCCCCAAAATAGACAAAGCAAGGACACAGCTGGAGGAATCTTTCTATAATGAGAATGGTACTGATGTGGCTGATTTACTCCCATGTGTGAACAATTATAACTATGTTAAATGTGTCGCAATGACCATGAAACATCACATTTAGTGGATTTCCATTTAATTTGGTAAATGGGCTTAATTACAATACATCTAGATTTAATGGTGTCAAACATAATATTTTCTTATGAATGATACAATTGTGCATCTGTATACTGAATAAGTAGTTATGTGTTGAGGTTGACATTATCCACTATACAATTTGCTACACTGGAATGTACAATATGAGGGCTATTCTAGATGCAGGTTGCCTGTTTTGCATGTTAGTATGATGCACTGATTTCAAGGCTTTGTTTGATGTTCCATTTTGAGAGCATGCAGAATTTTTTCAGTGTAGCTCTATAACTGACCAAACAGTCATATAGTTATCCACTTCAGTATCAACAAAAAAGATAACTCCTTCGGTCCACCTTAAATAGGGATTTGTGATGTGTTATTAATTTCTCTTCTTAAAGTTTGATTTCATTATCCCACCAACAAACAGCCCCATGAAGCTATCAATAATTTTTCTTCCATGCTGATGTCTCACTTTTCTTTTTTTTCTTTTTCAGTGCAATGCTTGTTCGCAGCAGCATATTGTATACAAACGGCACAAATCACAGTTACTGCCAAACTGTAATAATAAATAAATACTGTTACTTCTATAACTAAAATAAATTTCAAAAGCCACAAAACCACCAGTAGTGCAGTTGGTAATACTATAACTGCAGCCAAACACATTAGCAAAAGTAATATAGTAGCACATGAAATAAACTTTACTGTTTAGAATATTAGACACTATCCACTTGACACCACATAAAATTTTGAATCAGTTTGAGAATATGTGATTAGTGAAGCTGCTCTCCTTCCCTCCAAATGGAAGGGTGTCAACATATCAAATCTCACCTGCACTCCTGTGAACCACCAAACAGGTCTGTGCTGGACTAGGGGAGCGACTGTAGTTGAAAACAAAACGGAGGCAGTATTTATTCCTCCCAGGGTAAAACACAGAACAGTTGAATTCTGTCTCATTCTCCCCCTGAGTCAGCCAGTTAAAGGCCATATGAGGAGAAGATGGTTCCTCTGGTCCAAACCCCATCAGCGCTGTTCCTCCTGCTCCCATCCCAATGGAAACAGGGACTCCTGCATCCCCTGCACCTGTATCCTTATACAGCAAAACTTTCCCATTGATGTGTGCACAAGGTGGGGCTACAAGCTTCACAGTCATAGTCCCTTCACAACCACTCTTATATATGTTGGCATTTTCCACCAGTAGCTTGTAAGAAAAGATACGTGACAGGTAGAGAGGCCCAGAGTTCTTCACTTCCTGTGTTGTATGAGGAGACCGTAGAGCCACTTGTATGAAGTCCCTTTCTGTGAAGGGGAAGGCACATGACAGCTTGATGCTCTGGGAACGGACAGGTTTAATTGGATGTCGTGTGCGGGCTCGGATCTTGTCGATGCTGTTTCGCCCGATCTGGTTGTACTCCATGTACTGCACTTCTAAGAAGAGAGCAGAGTCGAGGCCACTGGAACAAGCCTGAAAGTGCTCATTGGTGGATATCCCGACCTGAAGAGAAACAAAAGATGAGACGGTGGGATATTATTCTGTTCATCACTCTGCTGCACATTTTGATTGTGAAGTTTGAGATCGTATTTGTCTTGCCTGAAAAGATCCTGAGTTGTTTCCAGCCCTCTCTACAGCAATGTGAAAGGTGGGCCATTGCACCTGCAGTTCTGAACTCCACCACCAGGTCGTGCTCTCCTTGCTACTGCCATTTGTCCCATTTCTATGAGAAACAGTGGTGATGCTGGTCTGCCTCAGCAGGAACCGGAAAGTTCCTGCATACAGGAAGCATGAACAGTTGAACTCCACCCGACCCGCGGTGTGGTCATTAGGGAGAGTCCTGGTGAAGAGGGTGGTGTTGGTTTCTGTGTTGATCAGAGACAGGCTCATGTTGCAATTGGAACTGTGGTTGGATTTTGTGCTGAAGTCCACAAAAATGCTGGCGTTGCTAAGGGCAACATGCAAGGAGGGCCAGATATTGAGCCCTGCCAAAGCTGCAGAAAA